>JAZHYW010045766.1:0-60049 GCA_037355805.1 Ixodes ricinus
TATTTAGATATATGCCTATCATTATACATATCGATACACTTAACAAAACTTTCTTTTTCGAAGTTCAATTTCCTTTCAACCTACTACAATAGTGACCTTTTAAGAGCACTCTCAGAAGGAAAATGTTTACGGTATGTTTAACTGTAACCTCTGCGATATTTCAAAATAGTTGTTTAAAAAAATGTCACCTCAATATTCTTAGACAAAAGAAAAATCATAATTTCGCAAGCTTTCTTCTTTTTTCTTTTGTGACCTGTTTGAGATCTTGTTCGAGACCTCCAAAAAGCCCAACATGAGATCTTTTAGCTTAGGAATAAATATAACTTATATGTAGAGGCTTTAAAGTGTTACACGGAATTTAATAAATGAGGTTTCTAAGCATGAAGCAAAATCATAATATTCACACGACCAATTATTTTTTATTTTCGAAGTTTTTTTTTTTTAATGGTTCAGTTATTGTAGAGCTGATTCGTTATTAACATAAAATGCTATATTTTATTTATCTTCTTCAGATATACGTTCGTATATGCCTTATAACGAGGGCTCCGCGTTTTCCGTTTTTATTTTTTCGCAATTCGGCGTACTTTTTCGGTGTTTATTTTAAAATTCAAGTTTCGGTTTTTTTCGGTGTATATTTATTTCCCAAAAAGTTTAGCGTTATTTTTCGGTGAATATGAAAGAAAGTCTATCGGACACTGAATTAGATGATCCTTGTAGCTGTGATATTTGTGATCACTCAAAAAATAACGACAGATACGTGGTCTTCGCAACAACTTCCGTCAGGACACACCTCAAAATCGCGGAATTCACGGGCATAATCTTCAGCGTGCTTCTTTTTCCTTCCCATTCTGACAACGTGACCGTCTGAGGTGATGAACTGTACAAGAACCAGCGGAATGGCAAAAAAAAATCCATTGTATTTATGTTCCTAATTACAGGGAAGTTTGGGAGAGGGTGTTAAGAAAGGTATTAGCGGCTTTCCTGGATGTCCTCTGAAGTGCATGAAGTGAAAAACCTTATACTATAGCCCACATCCGAACTTTTTTTAGGACCGGGAACTTGACACACTAAGCCCGATCACAGAAAGGACACAGATGTCTCGCGAAGGCCAATCCACGACCTCTTTTGTTGCATGTTGAACCTTAAAAGAGGGCAATCACGAGGACGTTACACAATGTCAAACCTTGCAAAGCCCTCTCTCTGCCCCCCCCCCGCCCCCCACCAACCTCGACGCGTCCTAAAAAACTGACCTTTTTCGGATAAAAACGAATTTTAGAAAACGGATTAGACATACTTTTATCGGTTTTTATCGGTTTAAACCGAAAACTCCGAACCCTCCTTTAACTTTAGCTGCTGCTTTTACGTTGTTACTTTATGACAAAATATTGTCACGAAGAAAAATTGGAATCCTCTTCTCCGACTGATGAAAGATAGTGATGTTAACAAATAACTGTTTATTTAAGGCATATGAGGATAGACTCTTTGCTAGCAAAATATGGCAAATTCGTCAATGAATGCTGGGGGGAATACTCCTGACCTCTGGCGACGTCCCCTGCCGTCCTCCTCGACGACAGACACCCTCAGCGGGGGCCCCGACCACAGCCAAACTCGACAAACAAGGATCCACACATGGGCGTGGCCGCCAGCCGCAAGGGCTCCTAAGTTTGCGAGTTAGCGGGCGGAAGACTCCACAGCCGAAGGGGGTCGGACGTGCAGGTTGGCCTCCAGAGGAAGGGAGATGTTCACGGGCATAGTGTCCGGGCGCCGAGTCCTCTGTAGCCACTTTGGCAACCAATCCCAGTAGGTTTTCCTAGAAAAGGGCTCGGAGCCCAAACCAAGTATGAACACTCCAAAAACAAGGGCATACACAAAACAGAACACATTCTGAACGAAGCTCTCAAGAGCAGCTATAAACAATGCAAAGCACATTCGTAGACAGATAAGTTATACATACCCAGAGAAAAGCCACCTCCGAAGTAGAGATCTCAAAAAGCAGACATACACAAGACAAAACATCTCAAACGCGGGGGTTCTATAAACTTAGTGTAGCGTTAAGCAGCGTTCACGTTCTCCCCATTTGGGGCCCTCCGACTCCGGTAGAAGCCACGAGCAGTGCCGTGAAGACGAACGAACCCTCGGAGAAGGTAAAACCATACAGTAAATTTAGACTAAACACTCGAGCGAGCAAAACTTCGCGACAATATTTGCGGGATTTCAGTGTTTAATTATTTTTATAAGTTGATGTACTTCGGCATTTTCGTCCCATGTGGAATCTAAAAACGGGTGCGTATTATCACTGAAAAATGAATTGCATAGAAACAGAAGTCTCGCCAAAAGTTATAGTTGAATGTTATTTTAATAAATTTGTGGACACCCTTATCGAGTAGACCGTGTACTTTCTGATTTAATCCTCTCCCCCCCCCCCCCCACACACACACACACACATTTTTTTTAAGAAAACAAAAAAGCATGGTTAAAACAACAAAGCAATTCTTAAAATCTTAGCGAGGGCTAGTCTTATCCGAATCCTTCATTTTTATACGTTCGTCAGGCTCTTAATCTCATCTATTATCAAGCACCCTGCCAGTGCCAAATAGATGAACTCACTTACTTTGGAAGTAGGTGACATGAGAATTGAGCGAGTCAGTCGGTCACCACAAATTGTGACAGTTTTTTTTTTTTAGATTGGATTGGACAACAAGGTTCAAAAATACTGTGTTATTGGTTCAGCATTTAAAATTAATGCCTGCTTCGTGACGGAAAAATTTTAACTGAAAACACTTCATTTTTTATTGTGTCACATAGCAGAAAGTTAGCAGGCTAAAAAAGAGCGAAACGCTCCGGTTGATTACGCTAAACAGTACTTGGACTTTGAACTGGGTTTTGACTCGTTGTTCGTCGTTTGAAAGTACTACAAACGACGGACACCAAGTTTACATGGAAGCAACATTATTAAGAAACCTTAATTTGGTTACACCGTGGAGTTTGCCAAACCTCGCTAATCACTGAAAAAGGAACACGATCAGGTTTTTCTTCAATGTTCGAAAATTCATTACGCGACTTCTTTTAAACTAGTTTAACATAACAATCCTTATCCCGAGAATGTCTCAATAAGGTCAGAATGTGCCAAAGATGTAATCCCTACAGTCGAGAAATAAGTCCTTGTCCGCCTCATCCGAGAAACCCACCGAACTTGCCGCTTACTTTATTTCAAGAATGCCCTCAATATATGTATTTGTTTCATGAAAATTAAAATTAGACGTCTTTTCTCTGTCCTATTTGGGATGAAATCACCCAGGGCCTTACCCTAACCAAGGTCGAGAGAGAGTGCACATGCGCAGAAGCTTATTGAAAACTTATCAGCTATACAGTTGCAACATGAGAATTTATTTTATTTTATTTTATTTCATTTTATTTTATTTTATACAGGCTTTCACGGGTGCGGTAGCTATTTATACAAACGCGTTTCGTTGGAAGTCTTGAAAGGTCGAACGGTATAGATTCTAAGAAGCCACCGATATAATGTCGAAAAATAAACTACGTCATAGAGTGCGAATTCCGGCACTGAAGACGTGACATTTAGGAACGAGGATTTTCGTATAGCCGGAAACTCTAGCATTGAATAGAGTGTCTATTATTATGTTGTTTTTTGCGTTTTTGTGTATGTGTTCAGATAAGGACGGTCATGGAGGTGTCATGTCTATTTTTCTGTTTTCAGTTAAAATTCTGATAAGGAGGTAGCGAAACCTATCCACATAACGGGACAGACCATACCTTTGCAAGATACTTTTGTATTCGCGAGAAAACTTGCATTCGAGAGAAGGTTGAAACAACGATTTTCCCAACTGCGCGATGACGCAACTTTGAAAGCCGGATAATAAAGAATGCAGCTTTCTACGCCGTCAAAGTTTTTACGTTGAATGCACGCATACGTCTCTGCTAGAATTAGTTAAAGTTAAGTTATATGAGCATATATTTCAAGCGAAATAAAATGCTAAAACTTGGCTTCTGGAGCAAATCTCACGCAATGAGGCATTTTTCGGCCAATTTTTAAGTCGCTTTAAATGTATCTCTTAAAGGTGAAACATTTTGTGTTAAGTGTTTCATGCTTTGTGAACTTCTAGCAAATAATTAGCGTTCAACTGTTGAAAGTGTTTTCCGCACTGCGCCCAGAAATTTCGTCAAAATCGAAAAAGTCAAATTTCGCGAATTTTGTGCGGCAATTAAAAGCATGTAATCATTCTCGATTTTCTTTAAATATTACCCGATGGGCCTCGGATGATCTGGTAATTACAAATCTGCAGAGATATGTTGCATTTTTTATTTTGTGTTAAAACAGAAATAAGATTAATTTGTAACCAGGTTGCGGTCGCAACAATTACCGCTGATGCGTTTCTGTTTTAACGACTAGTAGTACACGAGTGACGCATGCCACAGTATCCGTACTTGGTTCTATTAATGCCCAGGCACGACAAAGCACTCTAAAAATAACATATGATTTTTTTATCGCTTAAGTAGCCGATATTTCCAATGAATACTGAACTTTACGGCGCGTCCGATCCTTATTAGGGTGTTATACTTGGCTGGTTGGTTGCACATCGTGCTACCTTTTCGGATTAGTACTTTAATATGAGTGACTTGGCTGACAAAATGATTTGATTCGTCGTTCTAGGCACCGCTAGGACCGAGCGATATTACGGAAGCTTTTGGCCCGACCGATGGAGGGCGTGGCGTGAACGGAAGGTTAAACCTGGTGGTATATTGTGGCACTGTAACGCATGGCGTGGCTGGACTCCAAGCCGGAGCATAATTGAAGACGGCACCGGAGAAAAATAAGCGTTTCTTGATGCAGACTTGCCAACAAAATAAGTGGCGCCCCCCCCCCGCCACACACACATCACACTGTGACACACACAGATTCTCTGACCGCCCCCTATGGCAGAAAGTGAGGCCGAAGGTTACATACGCGCGCGTCGCGCGGACAAAGGCGATCGTATCTCACCGACTGGCGGCGGCGATAGCGCGACGCGGGCGGCGTCCCCTGCGCGGTGTTTTGTTACTGTGTGTTGTTTAATTACTGTTACCAACACGGTCGTTTTGTACTTAACATAACCAGCCGGGCGTTTGGCGATGGTAAACAAACACCAGAGCCATTCCTCGTGCGGTGGCAGAACAGCCCCTCCCCACGGAAGAACAAATACGGAGAACAGGAGAGTGGGGGGGGGGGGGGATGCGTTCAAGGATTCCTGGAGAGTTTTGCCAGTGCTAGCAGACTGTACGAATGTACGAAACATGTTTGATGCATGGGTCTGCAGTTGTGTCCGCTCCAGAGCACATTGAGGATTTTCCTGCGTATGGTTCCTGGGGAAAGCGGCACCGACGACATTTGAAAGCGCTGTTCGCGGTACGTTGGATAGTCAGCACGTTCCAGAGTTTCGCTCATTGGGACCACCCGTCTACAACCCACGAGCGTGATGAGCCAGGTGAACCTCCAACGACCACGCGACTCCTGCGCACGTCAGCGGACACTCCTAGCAAGAATCAGCATCTGAGCTCTACAGAAAGGAAGCTTCCCTGGCAAGCTGCTACTCGAACGACCCACCTGAAAGGCAAGCCACTTTGAAGAGAGAGCTCCGGCTCGCAGAATTTCTTGGCGCAAGACAGGTACACCCACAATTCCACGAAAGGTGACTTCAGTTTGTCGTTCGTTTTAATCTCTTGTAAATTCTACGAATAACTTGCGTCGTCCTCAGCGCGTGAGCCTTTTTCATGGCGTCATTTCTAAGACGATACTTTTGTGCGGACTATTCAAACTGGCATAAACGGAATATCAAAATCTAACAAAATATTTCGTCCTGTCAGCAACGCTGGGTGTTGCTATTTTCCGGAAAGTGCTGAACGCCGCAGGCAGAAGTGCATGAAAACGACTTCTTGTGCCAGAACTGCTTCCGAAGGCTCAGAGAAGACGTGGAAAACATCAGAGAGCAGTCGGGATCACCACTTGACAATTTTCAGACGGCAGAGGAGACCGTGGAACGCATTGCATTAATTGCATATATTAGAGACTCCTCTCGTCGTATTACCCGTGAGACCGACCCAGGCGTACATCACAGTTTCCAAATTCCTATGCCCTTCAATATAAACAAGACCCCACGGGACAAACGGTTTGAAGGCCTTCCGGCATCTGGTTTGATATGTTGCGGTTCCAACCACGCTCTTTTCGTCTCGCAGGAAATGCAACCATGCAGTGTGAACACGAAGTCTGCGCTGGACTTGAAGCCGTGAGATTCGACCTCCGAAAAAGCGGACCGAGCCCGGGAAAAGCGACGGTGGTGGGCCAGGTCCGTGCTAGGGAAGCGCTTCACAAGAAGTGTGTGCGTGCGTGTGGTGTGTGTGTGGCTGGCCTCATCAAACTGCCCACTACGCCCACAGTGGGATTTACCGGTACCACCCCTTCGGACAATGCAACGGAAGAGGCCGTAACTTCCGGACAGTGACAGATTAGGCACTCCCTCCACCCGCCAGCTCCTCAGTACTGCAATCTGGTTGGTAGTAATTCAGGATTATAGGAGTTCAGCTTTCAATTGTCTAGTAATTGTTTTTATTCTGTGTATTCGCTAGGTATTTTTGCATTTTGCCGCCCGCGCAAGGGCAGGGTGAAGTGCTAAGACTATTTATTGCCACGTTTCGGTGCTTGCGAACCCCATTATGTTTCTATTTAAATCATCGTTTTAATTAAACTCCCGTTGTTTCAAAACTTGTGCTCGTAGTACGTCCCCTTTATTGGCAAGACCTCACCGCGGTGTAGGCCGGTCGTCTGGTCAGCAGATCTTTCTTTCTTTTCTCTTCATAGTGAACCACGAACCTCTGCGCGTGTGACGGCTTAAGGCATTCGGTGGCGGCGCTAGCTGATTCTCACCAAGAGCGTTCTAATTGCCTATAAACATCTGCAGGTCTTTGCACTCCATGACCCTCTTGGAATTGCATACAAATATTTCCCCAGGTCGATAACTCTCTTGCCCCCTCAACCCAGTCAAAGATCATAACTTTTTTGATCGCGGATGAGGCGTCGCAAGAGATCCTGTTGGAGCGACGTAGTAGCGCCGGAGCGCACACTTGAGTGTTGCCTCCGACGCTGAGCCGCTTACGCTACCTAAATCTCCTCTACCTCAACCTTGATTTTCACTCATTCGCCATTGTTTTTCGAGACATAACCTGTTATCGTTCCGCCCTAGCCACGCCCGACATCGGTCGGGGCAAAGCTTCCTGCAATGTCGCTTGTTCAAGCGATGCATGGAGAAATCAATCAAACTATTTTGTCAGCATGCTTTCGAGCGGTGCCCAAAAATACGAATCAATTTATTTTGTCATCCAGGTACTAATATTAATGTACTAACGTAAAATGGTAGCACAATGAACATCTAACCAGCCAAGTATAACACCCTAATAAGGATAGGACGCACCGCAATGCTCAGCTTTCATTTGCATAATCAGCCACATCAGCGATGACAACAAGTTAACGTGTTATTGGTAGAGTAATTCGTGGTGCCTGGGCATTCACATGACCAAGCACGGATACTGTGGCATGCGTCACTCGCGTACCACTAGTCGTTAAGACAGAAACGCCCCAGCGGTAATTGTTGCGACCAAAACCTGGTTACACTTTCATTTTTTTAAACAAAACAATGCAACATGTCCTTTCAAATTTGTAATTACCGGCCATCAAAAACCCACCAGGTAAAATTTAAAAAAAAATCAAGAATCAGTTTTTGTTTTTAATGGCCGCACAAAAGTCGCAAAAGTTTCACTTTTTCGATTTTGACAAAATTTCCGGGCGCAATGCGGAAAAAACTTTCAACAGTAAAACGCTAATTATTTGTTAGAAGTTCACAAATTATGAAACACTCGACATAAAAAGTTTCAGGTTTAGAATATACATTTTAAGCGACTCAAAAATTCAGCGAAAAATGCCTTATTAAGTAAGATTTGCTCCAGAAGCCAAGTTTGGCATATATTTTGCTTGAAATATATCTTCATCATAGCTTAGCTTGAACTAATTCTCGCAGAAAAGTATGCGCGCATTCAACGTAAAAACGTTGACGGTGTAGAATGCTGCCTTCTTTATTCCTCCGGCCTTCAAAGTTCCGTCATCGCGCAGTTGAGAAAATCGTTTTTTCAACCTTCCCTAGAATAAGATTTTTCTCACTAATACAAAGAAGTATCTTGCAAAAGTAAGGTTTATCCCGTTGTGTCGACAGGTTTCGATACCTTATATAAACATTTACTTAAAAACAAAAAAATAGGCATGACACCACCATGACCGTCCTCATCTGAACAAACCCTTTTTCTATTAAAAGCCTGTGCGTTGGACACTCTAAAGATCACGTCATTGCGCACTATCCGGGTTCAAAGAATGCGAGCTGTGTATTAGAAATAGTAGTAAACATCTGGACAATATTCGTACCGGATGTTGTTTTATTGTCAGCGAAAATAACTTTATTTTAAAGGCGATACAATATAAAGAAAGCGACCGCGGCTACCTTCTGTCCAGTTTTGTTTTCCTCTGTCGTACCGAAAGAGACATCATGTTACGCACATCGGTCGTATGTGTATTGTGCATCCTTGTATATGGACAACCTACGAAGAAACCCATCGAATATGATCCTCAATATGAACAATTCCAGCACGTGCAAGTCGTACGTTTTTAGTTCCTTTTACCGTTCACAAACTTTTCATTGGACATATTCGGGATAATTTCATCTTCTTCACAACAGGGACCCCATGTGCTGTTTCTAGCCGGTCAGTTATGAATTAAGCTATTTTATGCTCCTTCAGCGTTAGCCAAACAGAAGCCTGATTTGATGCAATGTGAGGCGCTTCATCAGGCGTGGTTAGTTCGCCTTAAAAAAATTGTAAAAAGGTGGCCTTATATGCGCGATACTATGAGCGTGCAATGTATAGAAATTATATAATGTATAGAAATTATATAATTATAAAATTGTTTTAAAGATATTGTCGCTAAGACAATATCTTGAAATTTTGTTGCTCTATAGATCATTTGCTGTCTTACCCAAGCATCAAGAAAATGCAGGGATTGGTGTTCTCACGCGCCAACGACGCGCACGCCTTTCCGTATAAAATATTCGAAGTAAATAACCAAAAGAAAGCATTGACGAACGCGCGTGCAAGATGCCATTTGTTTTAGGTTTTTGCTTTGGAAAAGTTACTACTGCTGAGGCCAGCGCGTGCGGCGCGTGGAACACCAATCCCTGCATTCTCCTTGATGCTTGGGTAAGACAGCAATAGGTCTATTGGCGACGTGCGCGATCGAAAACGTCGCTGTGGTCGGCCTTCCACGATTGGCCGAATGCTGGCTATGACGTCAGCAAAGGTTTTCTCATCGATTGAAATAAGAATAATGTTAGAACCTCAATTCTTGGCGGTGTTGTCAGTGTTGACTTCAGCGCGCAATGATTTCAAGCTTCCACCATGCTAATGACAAACACCATCGAACTTGTTGTTCGCTAGGTAATGACGTCACGAGAGGGAACCATAGGAGGGCGCCACCGAAACATCTCACCGCTAATAGATGTAGCTAAAATGTTGTAGGTTTATTTACTATGGTAGCTGCAGGTATGGCGAATTGACCGGTGTTGGCGGCGTCAAGTATTAAGCCGGGGTCGCACTGCTTATCCATCATACAAAGGACAGTATGCGTACAGATTTGAACGTGAGTCACCGCGACATCCGTGCTTCGGATGGCGCATGACAATAAGTTCAAAGAGTAAACTTGCCACGCAACATTCGAACCACGAATATTGCGGTGAAAAAATAAATTGGGTTGTGTGTATGTTAATACAGCCTAGAACTTGGTCTGCCTCCAAGGGCGACGAGTCTCCAAGCTGTAGATGAGCAATTTAGCCAGTGCAGTGCAACTGCTAGCCTGGGGTCTTTAATGTGCACCAGGTAGTAGGGGGATACACGACCGCACGCCGGTACGATGCTCATCCAGATCGCAACGGGCAGGGGCGGGGATTGAACCCGGGATCCGGGGTTCTGCAGCGCGAGCTTTATTGTGGTGACTCGTGCCTGCAGACTGTGTTTTGTATGTTATATATCAGCAGTGTGACCCCGGCTTTAAGCTAACGACCCGCACAAAGCCCACTTTTTCTACGCGAACATACGTGACAAAAAAATTGCTGTGGCTTAGCTCGGCTATTTCAGGATATACGTAGCGTAAGCTTGTGCGCACAAAATGAGAGGCGCTATCAAGCGGCTCCGGTGCAGCGTCAGACTTGGCTACTGCGCAACGGAGGCGGACAGCTGAGCACGCGGCGGCGCCAGTGCGTCTGCCGCGGCTATGACGTCACTCGTCTGGAATGCGCAGACCGGCGAGGCGGGCGCGCCGACGGCGGAGCGCGCGGCGGCGGCTTCGCGTGGCTCTTATAATGAGCCGTGCTCATCATGCGAGCCGTGCTCATTATGCAAAGCGCGTGGCTCATTATGCAAAGCGCTCCCCTCCGCCGGGTGCCTTCATGAATAGAGCTTCGATGAGTGACACTGAGAGCTCTGGGTTCACAAAGAGCCAGCGTACCGAAGAAGGATAGACGACGATCGTCTGTGGTAATATTAACCGCACCGTTAAAGAATTCATGGCGGCCCAGGCTGCGAAGACCGAAGCCGCCGTACCGAAGAAACAGGATAACGACGCTGCCTCGGCTTCAGTCATCAAGAAGCGGCCCACCACAGCCAAGCGACGCAAGGGTAAAGACCCGTTCACACTCTTGCGACCTCTTAAAACTGGGTTCCTTAAAACCTCTTCCAACGAGAGCAAAGCCCCTCTATACTGGGAAAAGTGGCGCCATTCATTGTTGTAGAAATGCTCGAGGCGCGTGCCGCGCGCCACTTCTGGGAAATTCATAGCGTCCGAAATCTAGCCCAGTGCTGCGCTGTGCCGCCATGATCTTCCCAGGGCTGCACGTTGCACGTGCCTCGTGCATCGACGAACCTTGCGCTACTTTTGAAACATGAAGGGGCGAGACGACGCACTGGCGCCATCTATTGGGTAGCCGTGTCAACTTGGTCGTCCGGCATATTTTCTATTTCTCTCGCGCATTATCTTTTTTTTTTCCTCGGAAAATTTTTGTTAACGTTATAAACGAGCCTTTTTTATATGTATTACGCACATTTGACCTCGGAAATCCCGCAAAACCTTCACTCTTGTGAAATGCAGTTCCAGGGTCACCGCATAGATATCGCTAGCTGCCAGTGTGTTCTCTCGTCCTAAGAAGTTTTAAGAAGTTTTAACAGATCTCATCTTTCTCGGCCGTACTTTCGGTTGCAGGAGTGTGAACGGGCCTTAAGAGGACGACATTTCTTCCTCCTCTCCCCATCGGGTATAAAGTCCCGTTCCGATCCCGAAGACTCGACTTGGCTCAAGTTTCGGCAGCCGACGTCTTATCAGCAGTCGTTTCTGCAGCTCAGCCTCTCGCCGCGCGAAGTCTGTTCCCTCGACAAGTTTCGCATCAACCCGCGCAGAAACGCGATTGCGGTCAGCAGGCCGGACGAGGTCAGGCAGCTAGCCTATCTGCAAATTCGGTCTTTCGTGATCGGTGGTAAGACGCACGAGGTCACGGCTGACATGGCCACTCCAAGCGACTCGACGCGAATAGTCGTACCGAAGGCCCTCTCCTTCGATGGAACCGAGGATGCGGAACACATCCTGCTCAGCTGCCTAGAGCAGAACCCGCAATGGCAGATACTCGCAGCGCGACGTATGGGCAAGTCACGAGCGCTACTGGTTACCATACGAGGCAAGAGGACCCCGACATAGTTCTACTTTAATGAGTTCACTCTCTCCTGTTTCCCGTACAGAGATAGAATCGAGGCGTGCGTCAACTGTAGACAAACGGGTCATCGTGCCGACGTGTGTCCCATGCCAACCCAGAGCAGGTGCCACCGCTGCGGAACCTGCTGCCCGCCACCGGACCCTGCAGACGGGGGACTAGCCTGACCAAGGCCACCATCGCACACTTGTTTTGGGAATGTCCCTTCGACCCTCGCTCACTATACTCTACGGGACTTCGTCTCCCACCTTCGAGAAGGAGAAGAGGACACGCTGGATCCCCCTTGGACCGTGCTTCTCCGAAGCTCGGACCCACGCATCCAAGCCGAAGTGGTCTCCCGAGCGGATAAGATCGCGACGGAAACCACGAAGACCCTACAAGAAGCGAACGAGGCGTCCGACGTTCGACCCAGCGTGAACATCCGTGCACATGCATCCCTTCCAGAACTGAGAAAAGCTGCCTCGTATGCATTCCTTCTTTTTTTCAGAAACACAACTTTACTTTTTACAGCGTAGCTGTTAAAGGGGTACTGAACCAAAAATTGAAATTTTCAAATTTCGTTCGGAAATGGGTCAAGCATGACGTGTAATAACCGTAATTCATAATCGCACGTTTGTATTTTGAACGATTGGCTATATTTTTCGTTCCAACGGTGCACTCGAGCGAGCGCTCGAAGAGAACGAACGGAGGGCGCGATGCGTCATGGAATATCCGGCGCAAACAAAAAATCAGCAGAACCCATCCTTTGGGAATGATTATCTACGTTAATGCGAATAGCATCAAACGGTGCGGAGTTATGCGCGTTCGTCAGGTGGCCGGCACACTCTAGATACGCCAGCCCACTCTTGAGGCGATTCTAAATTTGTTGACACTTTCACAGCCCTGCGCACGATCTCCGCAGCCCAGCACGTGCGTTTGTGTCACTTAGGAAGGCGAGCAAAGCACGCGCCATACGCACAAACACTCAAAATGGTACCGACCAGACTTTCTGGCGTCTCAGCTAGTCTCAACCAACGGTATTTAAACGGTTGTTTATATCTTTACCATAGGACGCGCTTTACAGCGCTGTCACAGCTACCGGTGCGCGCGCGTTCCATGCACGAGGGCTCATTCCGCTTCCGTGAGGCTGAGCACGGCCGCCATCACCCTCTCCCGAGCGCGGGAGAGGGTGAGCTAGCGGCCGTGCTCAGCCTCACGAGAGCGGAATGAGCCCTCGTGCATGGAACGCGCGCGCACCGGTAGCTGTGACAGCGCTGTAAAGTGCGTCCTATGGTAAAGATATAAACAACCGTTTAGAGTGCTGAATGACTGCCTTCATAGCTCTGTGGTTAGCGCGTCTGCCTGCTGATCAAAGGGTCAACGGTTCGAATCCCAGCCGGCGCCGGTCTTTTTTATTTATTTATCGACCCGCGGCGTAAGAGGTTAGATAGCCAGATAGATAGATAGATACATAGACGAAAAGTGCGTGAAGTATCCAAAGAATGCTATTCGCATTAAGGGGGACACCACCTAAAAGTTGAAATTTTTTGAGAAAAACTAACTGTCCCATTTTTATGTATTGTGGTTCCACACCTAATAAATTATACTCTTGCAAATATTATTGCAATATCTGAAGTATTTATGGTGAAATAAAACATTTTCGGTCAGCCAACGATGCAAAATTACATGTTTTTGAAATGTGAAACTCTCTGTTTCCTGTTTTCAAACTGCTGTAGCTTTGCACCAGTATGCCCTAAAATGATGATCATACTCTCGTTGGAAAGAGCATTTCTTTGCAGTTTCAGTACATAAAATATTTTTGCTCGAGAGAAAACTCTATTTGGGCAAGAACACCAAGAAGTCCAGCTTTCATGTAGAAGAGGCTATGCATATGGCCAAGAATCGAAAAGCCTCCTGATTGAACACAAAACTGACTAAAACCAGCATTCATTTATAGAACGTCACGTGGGTTTGTCTGCTTTGTATTTCGATGATGCTTGCCTCGCCCATACTTGCTGATGTTAGTTCGTGTATTGCAAGCATACCCAATTCATCACTCATTTCACAATCACTGTCCAGATGCTGACAACAAAATGACACTCGAAGAAAGCGTTTAAAGCTCGAGACTCACTCAGCAAAGCCACGCTGGAGATTGGGTGTAAGCAGAAGGCACCATCTATGCTCTTGGTGTCTTTTAGTTGCCACCAATACCAGTAAAAGCAAATGTAGTGGTGTGGAAACTTAAACACGTTTTTCTCAGTTTCACTTTTTTTGCAGCAACTTTCGTTTTAAGAAATCTATCATTTCAATAAATCGCTGAATGTATTTTTTGCTGTGGATGTTTCTGAGCTGAAATTTAATGAGGAAGGGGCTAGATATTTATTTTTCTATTTAAATAAAGTTTTTTATGCCAAAAAGTAAAGTTTTGATGAGGAGAAAATGCCCCATTATGTGGAATGCTTTTCAAATTGACATTTTGCATAGAAAAACAAGGATTTTAAGGTAAAAAATAGATAGCCTACTTCACCATATGTTCTAGTTAAGGCTGAAGCTCAGAAATGCTCAATATTCTCCAGCAAGTTTATACGATAGACTTCCTTGCCAAGTGAGGCAACTCACATCAACAGCTGTATACCTACCTCTGCAGCTCTATGTGAAATAATCCTACAAAGATGAAATTTCATAGAGTGCATTTAGGCAATGAGACGAATAGACCCTCCAAATTTCATCAATATTGAGCAACTGGTTTAAAAGTTGACACTTGAAGGTGGTGTCACCCCTTAAAACAGAAAGAAAGTCTCCCCGCATTCGTGACGTAGCAAGGCTGGCGGGATTATGAGCTTTGCCCTTGGTGGCATTGTCAGCGTTGTGGTGGTGTCGATAGCGTCAGCGCGTTACAACCGAGCCGTTCGAAGTGCCCGTGGGGTGACGAGCGTGTGGCTGGCCCAAGAAGCACGTAGCTTCCACAGCACTGTCAGCTTAGGGCTGAACGGGTGGGGAAAGCAACTTTTGTCCGAGTTTTGAGCGACTGGCTAATCTTCTAGGGGGAGAATGGCTGCATCCGGCTGCACAAACGAGGGTCCGAGAAAGAGGAGAGTCCACCCTTTCCGTCTTCTTGGACTGTTTGGTTCAATGCGCGATTTGTGAGTTGAGGAGGAAAGCTAAGAAGGAAAATGTTGAAATGCCAAAGAGCGGCGCTGCGCCAGAGGAATCTGCTACGTCACGACTACGTAGCAGATTCCACAACGTTGCTAGACTACCTCCCAAATAGGCTCCGCATGCATCCACCAGGTGCACATTGGAAGATCGTTTATTTAGCTTTAAAAATTAGTTTTCTTGTGCCTTTCAACGGAAGACTGGTGTTTTTGAGGTTAGGTGCAACATGCAACACATTCAAGCTAGAAAATGAGCGCTGAAATTTCGTTTCCCTACCCCTTTAAGGGTTAGTTTCCCCAGGATCGTGTCCCCCGCAAAGAAATGTCGACACAAAACTCTGGTTGCCGCCGTCGCTCATAGAGGCGGTAGCTGTCCAGAGTGTTGTGTTTGTCGGTTGTCGCTCATAGATGGCGCAACCTTTCGAACCTATTCACTCTGCCAATGGGCCGCAGTATATTTTTATTTGTCGTTAGTGCAAACAAAAGTGTTAATGTGCTGTCTTTTTGTTTTGTTTTCTAGTTTCTTGATCCAGGTAGAAAAAAATTTTGTAAAATATGCTACATATCATCCTTTTTCCTGGCGGATTGCTTTTGGAACACTATCTCATGCGAGAATGGCAGCTATGTGCTTCACCTTTTGGATGCGAATCAATGGAAATGCGTAATGCTCACTTTATCATTCTTAAAACCACCGATCACTTAATAACAGGATATGACCAGTTGTCACAGCTTCCGTCGCTTCACGGATTGGCTCCTCATAAAACGCACTTGGCGATGTTGACATCTTACAGGCTGCCAAGAGGTAACGAGATAATTGCGACTGGTCACGTCCAGACGTTTTAGGTTGTCAGCGACATAGAAGAGCCTACTGATGCTGATACACAACAATATATATATATATATATATATATATATATATATATATATATATATATATATATATATATATATATATATATATATATATATATATATATATATATATAGGGTTTGCTTACAAACGCTCTTTTATTGCGCAGACGTAAATTTGACTCACCACTCCGGTTTAAAGCCAGCAAAGGACGCTCCAGGCCGAACATAATCTTACATAAGCTCCGACCAAAGTATGTATCTACTTGCGCATAATATATTCACGTAGGAAACATCATCTTCCCGGATAAGGGTCGCGATCACAGGTTGCCATGCGCAATCCGCGGTCGCTAAGATTGCAGTTGCAGTGAACGTACGTGATCAATGCCGCGCCTGTATCTGTTTTACGGTTTGATGGCCATATGTAAACATATTGCCAGCATGCCTTTAGAAACTATTCTAGAAAACTCGTCATCGTGGGCTTCTTCGATATTAGCTAACTGTTGCAACTATTCAGAAAAAGAATGGTGTCACTAGTCTTACGATATCTGTTAGGGCACTAAGCGTCTACAAATACAAAATGCTACGACAGCAAGAAAGGCTTTTTTGCCGACTTCTTCCCAAGGCATGTGAAAAGCAAACAAATTTATCTTACCGATCAAGCTTTTTACCCTTTAGCCGGTTGACGGACGGCTGTCGAGAAACGGCTACACACTTCGGTAATAAAAAATAAGCTGCTTATAACAACAGAAAGAAAAATCTTACATTTGGAGTGTTACTTTATGAATCGTGGCCTAGCGAAAGTTTTACAAAAATATCGAAGAGTTTCACGACCTACATGTCACAAGTAGGCTGGAGTCATACGCTCGTTACGAACTCCAGGAAATACTGCGCTTATGTAAAGTGTTGACGCGACTATAGACCCTTTTCGAGATACTGCCCTCTGTTGGCAGCTGTGAAAGCCCTGCACAATGGCGGACTAAAACCGCAACGTCACGGCACACTTTATGCGTTTGTTTGGTCTAGAAGGCAAAACACACCCACACAAAAAAGGTGATGATCGCAGTGACGTTGCGCTTTCGACACTATTCAGATTGGCTCGTCGGCTCCTAGCGTTGGCTGCCCTCCGACGTTCGCTATCTTATGGAATGACTTGCACGTTCCATGATGTCAGCTGTTCGCCATTGTGCAGGGGCTCCGACCTTCTAGTAATTGTCACGCGAACTTAACTTTGAAAGGGTCTATTACACCATCCCTCAAGCCCTTTATCAACCCTCAAAAAAAGGGAAAGAGAAAAAGAGAAAAAATTGCGGTGGCTTAGCTCGGCTATGCTAGGATATACGCAGCGTGAGCTTATGCGCACAAAATGAGAGGTGCTATCAAGCGGCTCTGGTGCAGCGTAAGACTTGGCTACTGCGCAACGGAGGTGGACAGCAGTCCACGCGGCGGCGCCAGTGCGTCTGCCGCGGCTATGACGTCACTCCTCTGGAATGCGGAAACCGGCGAGGCGCGCGCGGTGGCGGCGGCTCCGGCGCGCCAGCACTGCGCCTTATGACGTCACTGCTCCTCGCGCATGCGCAGACCGGCGAGGCGCGCGCGCGGCGGCGTCTTCGGCGCGCCAGCTGTGCGCCGTGTGACGTCACTACTCCTCGCGCTTGCGCAGCACGGCTCTTTGACAGCCACACGAAACTGCTTAACCTCGGCCAGTGTAGCTCATGCTACAATATAAAAAAGACCGTGTATCCACCTTTTACATCACGCACACGCGATTTGAGCACTGCGTTCAGCAGATACAGTTTAGCGAACACAACAGTCAAAGACCCGATTTCAGCATGACATGCGGCGTGTCCTTGTGCTGATTCAATGCGGAGGGCAAGTTCGTCTGCTTCTCGCGCAGGGGGTAGCGGTGACGTCAGAACGCCGAGCCCTGATTGGCTGATCGCGGTCCCCTATCTGAGCGTCGTCTGCTCCTGCAACGTCGTCTGCTCGCACCGTCGTCTGCGTCTGTCTTACCTTTCCTGCGACTTTTGCAAGTGGAGAGGCCAGATTCACGAAACTATCTTACGCCAAAAATATGCGTAAGACAAAACTTAAAAACAAATTCGTATTCACGAACCGAAATTTTCGTAAGTTTTGCGCAGGTTACGACAAAATCCTACGACAGCTCCGAAGCTACGCACTTGTTACGATCAAATCAGCATGGCCGACAGCGTCGCGGTCGCGACGACCAACGGACGTTTATTTTTCTACGTGCGCTTCTCTCGCGTCCCGACTTCAAGCAGCAAGAAAAAGTAAAAAGTACTTGAACCAGACCACGACGAACAAGAACGCTGGATCCACAAACACCCGGGAAAAGCTCCAACGGCCACGATTCCACCGACACCGACCAAGCGAACTCGGCAGATAGGCCTAGCAGCCACTCCGACTCGGTGACCGTCTGCCCACGACCGGCTGGCGTGCTGAATGGAATGTGCCCGCGCGACCCTTGTGAACCCTTCCCGTATTATACTGTGATCACTGACCTCAATTTTAGATTAAGAGGTCAATCTCTTCCTCTTGTCATCTCCTTGTTTTCCGAGGCAACGGTGACTCTCGCCGGTGAAAAAGCGGTGAATATCCGACAGACGCAGGAAAGGTAATGGAGCCATCGCTTTGACTAGCAGACGTAAAGCAGACGACGTTAACTGCGCCAACCCGCCGACGCCGTTAAAGAATGAGGAGTCTTGCCGCACACGAAAGGGGGGGGAAGTATTTGGGAGGGAACTTGCGGACACTAACACGCTCAATCTCGGTTCTTAGCAAACAAACCTCGGCGTCTCGGGACACCTCGCCAGTGAGTACTTTGACTTCCCTCCTTGATGCGCGTCTGCTAGTTGTTCGACAAAAACAACGAACCGCTCGAGTTATTTCGTCTGCCTTCTCTGAAAGGCGAAGTCGAGCTCGCTCGTAAAGACCTGAGGCCGGATTCTCAAAGCGAACTTACGACGAAAAAAGTGCGTACGACATATTTGAGAGAAAATCCGTATTCTCGAAACGAAATTGTCGTAACTTTTGCGCAGGTTACGACAAAATCCTACGACAGCTCCGAAGCTGTCTTACGCACTTTTACGATCAAATCAACATGGCCGACAGCATCGCTCAGTTACTCGGTTGCGCCGACCAAAGAACATTTATTTTTCTACACGCTCTTCTCGCGCGTCCTGACTTCAAGCAGCAAGAAAAAGGAAGAAGTCCTTGAAACCGACCACGATGAACATCAACGCTGGATCCACAGACACCCGGGAAAAGCAACAAAGGCAACGATCCCACCGACCAAGCGAGCTCGGCAGAATAGGCCTAGCAGGCACTCCGACCGCTCCGACGGTCCTTGGCCAAGACCGTCTGCCCACGACCGGCTGGCTTGCTGAATGGAATATGCCCGCGCGACCCTTGTGGACCCTTCCCGTATGAATAGTTTGATCGCTGAACTAAATTTAAGAGGTCAATCTCTTCCCCATGTCATCTCCTTGTTTTCCGAGGCAGCGGTGACGAACGCTGTCGTCGGAAAGGGACTCTCATCGATTCTATCTTGTTTTGTGTGATATAGAGCTCAAATAAACGCCGTGTGGATTACCTTCGTAACACGGTATGTACACTTTGTTTTTAGTATGCCATTTCTATTCTGACACGACGCTACGTCACTGTCGAGCTACGCGATGACGGTCCAACCTTTCTTTGCCGAGTGTCACGTCAGTATCGAGTTGCAATCGTATAAGATCGGCCCCGAAGCGCTTACCAAGGCGCGGTCTAATAGAGGTAATCCAGCACTTCGATCAAACGCGCGCGTCCGTTCCCAGTGTGAACAGGTATTTGCGCGACTCTTGCTGACACTCTCGTAGTTCAAACGTATATTTTTTTAACGTCGGCTTGCTCCTGCATTTCCGAGGCCGCGCAAAACGCCGCGGCGGTTTGTTTCTCTCTACGTCGCTTTGCAAACGACTGGCACGGGGCTTTTACCAACGATGACAGTTGTGTTGACTTCGTAGCGATCGAGTTCGTAGCAGTCAACGAAGCGTTTAAATCGTGTTAGCGTCGATTTATCACTGCACGGACCCCAGACAAGTGGTGGTGGAAAGGCCATCCGTGTTTATGAGAAACAGCTTGAACACTAAACATTTGCACATAGACAGGACAGGACATACACCGAGCTGACTATCAACGAGTAGTTAGCCTGTGTTTGTTATTAAAAATCCACGTGCTCCGAACTATGCCGTGCTCTCCGATTGGTTGTTCGTGTTGCCGAAGACGCCGTCGCCATAGCAACAGCACCGGAAGTCGTCGTTTTTCTGTAGGAGGTCGTAACTTTCCTCCTCTCACTTAAGAACGCGTTTGTGAATACCGTTTTCGCCTCATCTTACGATGATCGTAACTTTACGAACTTCGTAGCTAAGTTGTCGTAGGTAAGAGGTTTTTTATGAATCTGGCCTCTGGCACTCTCCATTGAAAGTCGCAGGAAAGGTAAGACAGACGCAGACGACGTTGCGAGCAGACGTTGTTGCAAAGGAGCAGACGACGCTCAGATAGGGGACCGCGATCAGCCAATCAGGGCTCGGCGTTCTGACGTCACCGGTATACTTCCTTCTCATGCAGAAGACGAAAATGAGCCCACTTGCGAGGCGTATAGGACCCCTTTCGAAACACTACCCCAGGTTGGCAGCTGTTCGATCCCCGCTCAATCGCCGACAAAACCGCAGCGTCACGGCACAGTTTATACGTTTAGTTGGATTCGGAGGCAAACAACACCCCCCCCCCCAAGAAAAAGAAAAGGTGATAAGGGCAGTGACGTGGCAACTTTGGCGCTGCCTGATTGGCTCGTCGACTCGTATCGTTGGTCGGGCTCCGACGTTCCCTTCCTTATATGACCCATGGGATGACTTGCACGTTCTACGATGCCAGTTGTTTCGCCATTGTGCAGCGGTTCCAACCTTCTAATAATCGGCACGTGGCTTTCGAAACGGGTCTGTTGCTACGGATCCGAAATATCGTTTCATTGGCATGCCTCTCGACAGAGTATCTGTCGAGTTAGAGAAATAATGAGTGGCAGGGAAGAGAGGCGGCCGGACGTTCATGAGTTTGCGGGACGCATTTCGTAGCGGCAAGTGACGGCACTTTTCAAAAGTTGTCTATGACAGTAAACGCTTTTGCATCGGTTTTGCCTAGGATGCCTTCATGTGCGCTTTGCTCGGGGTGATGACATCTGGGCATTCTGTTTCGAACGCTTATTTTTATTTTATTAGTAAAAAACATGTCCCTGCACGCGTTCGTGGCGCTGACTGTGCTACGGCGACATCTTGTTTTCTGCGATTTCTTTGTATGTTTCCTGAGTGAGCGTGTGCTGTCGGTATCGGGTATTACAAACGATAGCGACTCCTTAAACAGAAGGACATCGAGGCACTCTAGTTTTGTCCGTTCTTACGTAATCGAAATTCCCATTGCCTTTTTTCTGTTTTTCATCATTCCGTTTTTACGTTTTGTGCGCACCTTCTGGACGTCCTTGTCGAGTACGGGCGAGACAGTCGCACCGCGAGCCCGTCCAGGCGGCGATCGCTTGGTGGCGGCTCCCGAGTGCATGCTCGCCGAGACGCCGCCGCCGGGGCATGGGGGTGTGCTATCTGCTACACGATACACTAGCGCTGTTTACCGAGTGCTTTGAGAAGTCGTAACACTTTACTGCGACCGGCTGATATTCGCAACTCCAGCGCGCCGCTCGCCCTCCCGCGGACGAGCGGAGAACCAGAGGAACGGGGACGGCAGGCGCGGAGGCGTCGCGGAAAAGGTGGCAGGGGCTGTCGTCCTTGATGCGTGAAGCCGTTTTAACCAAAAAAGTGAGCGCGTTAAAATAGGAATTCTTGTGCTCCACCTCGCAACAGTTTTGCACGAAGGACCGGGATGTCTAATTTCATCAGGGACTTTTCGTATATCGCAATGGTTCTCAAATGGGGGTCCGCGAAGCCCGGCCGCATCAGTCAAGCCCGGCAATAAATGTTGTCTTTTATTAGGTCGAGAAGAAATATTTCAGTTTTCGGGCGTCGTGTGTATGTAAATAACAGAGGTCTACTTCACTCTAGCCCTTAGTTATATTCATTTATTAAATCATTATTATATTTAAGCTATACTTTCCCCTCCCCTCACCACGAACGGGGTCCTCCATCATCTCCGCCGATCCACAAGGGGTCCGCGAAACATCGATGGCTGAGAACCACTGGTATATCGCATACGCTGCGGATTGCTGGTCTTGTGCATGACCGCCAGCTCGATCTGTGCTCAACATGACGGCAAACGCTCCCGCTAATAATGTAGAGCTCTAGCGTTCGGTCTATGAAAAGTCTATTCTTTACCCTATGTAGGAGAAAACTTGTCGCGCAACGATATGTCGAGCAATACACGTCGGGAATGGGTTTGCGTTTTAAGGCCGTAGGAACATGACCATTTGTTCCAAGCACTTTCAAAAGACAGAATACGCGTACTTGATTTCAGGTAATTACAAAATAAATAAAGAAATGCCCGAAGCATTTTAAGCGCGCCTGTGTTAGCCAGCCGTTCGTGACGAGAGCTTAGAACGGGCAGTTTTGGCGAGAGGGGCCACAACGCTGCAAATAACACGGTACAAAAAAAAAAAAAAGTACGGTATATTAAAATATGCATTTTTGGTAGAGCAATAAATAAAACCCTAAACCCCTAAACACGCCGATTATGGTAATAGGCAGTTTTACCATAGCGTTACCGCAGGCTACCGTTGGCTACCGTGAGCAAGGCAACGCTCCTGGCACGCGCTGAACATTGTGCTTCAAAGGCGCCGCGCGAGCCTCCGGTTGTAATGCCACACCGCACGGTGGCCTGCGGTAACAAACTTCCTATCAATAACCAGAGAGCAGTTTGATCACGTGTTGCCATACACTAAAACCGAGACGGTGAGCAGCGAGTTGCGAGCCTGTGACACGAAGGCATCAATACTGTGAACGCTGCTCTTCCGAAGCTTGACGGTCACCGTGCGCGGCTCACTTTTTAAAGCTCTAATGGCCAGGCAAGGCGCAAACACGATATCTTCATCACCCTCAAAAATATTCTGCCACAAACAGTGACGTGGCCGGTGCGTAAAACGCGCTCGCCCACCACAAAGCTTCGCAAGTCGAGGTTTCTGCAACTTTTAAATATCAGCATGCTCATTTTGCTAACGCGCATCAACATCTCCGTCACCTGTAATATGATCCTGCCCTAACCACTTCGCGTTAGCAGACAAATAAATCATTTTTAGCGCACTGACCAGCGTCAGCGAGCAGGCGCACGGGAAACCCTGGAGAATCTATCCCCGTCTCTTCCGCCATCTTGGAACTACCGCCCCGCCACCTATAGGGCGTTGGAGTTGCAGAATAGAGCCCCTCGTTAAATAATTTTGGGAAGCGTAATGAGCTTGTTTTGCCAACACGACAGCCCTTCGTGTCAAAACTTCGTCGGCGGCATGTTGAAACTCACTGGTCGTAGCGCAATCACACCAACGCCGAAACATTTTGCACGTACGGGCTGGACGTCACCATCAGTAAGCTCGAAACATTTGTTTCCAATTCGCATGTCAACAAACTAGGTGCCTTTGATGAAAACACTTGGCATGTCAACGATTTCCCGAGCAGTCATCCCACGCCTAAGCGCATCCGCGCGGTGTGAAGTCAACCACGGTGTTGGGCCCCGTCCTTCCCTAGTGTGACGTCACGTGCGAGGCATATATAGAACACTTTATAATAATTAAATTAATTTATTAGGTACAATTGAAGTTTTTAAGTTAGTGCGTCTTAATAAAGCAAAGACAAATACATAATTTTTCCATTGGGCTATCAATGTTTTGTGTCACAATTCAATGTCTCAATGACCTATTGCAGATGACACTGAACTTTCGAATTCCCTTAATGTATTTAGACAAGGAACAAGTATGTTTCGTTGTTCGAGTTCCAAAATACAACAACGGTGAGTACAATCAGTACTGAGTAAAGTTGAGCAGCTGTTTGCGTGCGTTGGTTGCTTGGGACTGAGTACTAAAGAAGTACTAATAATCGATTCGGTTGCTATCTTTTCAAAAACCGTAGTCAAAACCAATAGCGCATCTTTAATGTGCGAATTTCGCATCGCTTCAAGAGTAATCTTCGATTACACTACAGCTCCTTCAAATCAAACGCGAAATAACAAAAGTAAATGTTTCTATTTAAGTTTTGTTATTAAACACGATGACGCGACATTTTCTAATACCACCCTTTAGTCAATAAAAATAGTTTGCAATTCATTCGCTCAGCTAGAGTTAATATAAGAAACCGTGTAATATTAGAGTTTAATCTTCACGAACTTTGCATAGTGCAGCCTACACTGGCATTAAAATAAGAATTTGAAAAGAGATTTATTTTCGTGTTTGTAACCAAGCGTTTAATCTTTAGATTTTGAGAATGAGGTCTTGAAGTCATGTTTTGTCAGCTGTTTCAAAGAAAAACATTTATATTAGGTCGTTAGTGGGTTTTTTAATAAACTCACTATTTTGGTTTCGAACTAGGTTGAGTTCAGTTAGTGTTACAACTACGCGCCTGTGTTCTCTTCTCGTTGCCATTTGTGTTGGCTGTTAACGTAGTATAAAGTCTCGGAATTATTTGTCGCTTATTCTTTGTTCTAATATTTTAGTTATGTCATACACACTGTGCCTCTTCTATAAGGTGTTTGCATGAAAGTTATTTCTTTGTTGCCACAGTGACTTTAACCGAAGAGCATTGTTAGTTGACAAAGCAAATATTAAGACCTATACTAGACGCCTTAATAGAGAACTAGGCGCTTATTCAAATATTGGTCTTAGCCTATTTTAGAACATAATGACTCTTGAGTTTTGTGAAGTTTCAAAATAAAAAGTTTTGTTCCAGTCGAGTATTGATGATTCGACTTCAATATTATTTCTAAAAAAACATTCTTTATTTTTACAGGTTGTGTTTTATTTGTTCGAGAAAAAAATGCAACTTGCGAAAACTGCCATGCAAAATGCGAATCAATTTACGAACAAAACTGCAATACCACTTTAGAAAAATCTCCATATAAAAGCACCTGTCACAACGAACGTCCTCTTCAGTGTTGAAACTGCTCTATATATATAAATTGGAGTCTGCATGTGTCTGTACGCAGTAATAAAGAAATAAAAATAAAAATCTGAGTCATTCATATATTATAGAAGAATTATCCCCTATATTTCTGATCTAAAATAAGCGTTTTCTTTGTCTTTGAGCGCTACCTGCAAACCAACCGAGGCGGTCGGCATGCAAACCGAACCCGTCTTTACGTCATTATTCTCGCGCGAGGAGATGCAGTCACTGGCGGCTTTATAAATGTAATATTTCATTTTGAACTGATAGTCTACATACATCCAAATACACAAGTGGTGCGAAAACTTTGTAAGTTCGAAAATCTTTCTTTTTTCAAGCCACATTTTTAATTTGCATATATTTTGCAGTGATGTATTGAAGTGCTTTATATAGAATAATGCTAGATTTGTTATAATACGTTAGTGTGACCGTTTTTAGAGCTTCAACCTTTGATTAGCGCGTTTTAAATCTCAATATTACAGAGGACTTGCAAACGCACGCTCGTCAGGAAAAACCTTACTTCCTAATATTTTATTTTATATCTGGGGTGCCAGTTGTTCTTTATTGCTCGTACTAGGTGCTTTTATGATACAAATAATATACTGCTGACAAGCATGAAATTTATGTTACGATGCACTCTGAAACGCACACCTGAGGGGATTCGGACATATGTTATGATGAACATCTTACGTTCACCATCACATTGCTGCCCCTCTTACCCGTATTATGTCTTTGATGTCCAGTTTGGAGTAGAAAAAAGTACTAATTTTCTTGTGGATGATTGTACCCTCTTTTCTGTCATCTGTTTAAAAAAAACTAAAAATGCCCTTGCAAAAAAAAAAGTTAGAGGTGAATTCTAAGAGTATTTGTTTTCCGTGAATCTGAATAAAACGTTTGTTTTCGCCGAAGATATTACATAACGCGAGAAAACATGAAAAACCTCAAACCAGTCGTTACGTCATAGAGGGTGGTGGACAAAATACTCGATAAAAGTATTTAAGTTAAGTTACTAAATACCTGCTTCATAAAGTATTTAAAATACTACTCAAGTTACTTTCACTGCAAAGTGTCTTGAGTAGAGTACAAATACTAAGATATGTAATTCAATTACTTTTGAAGATACTTCCGCATTGCGTAATTTGTATTGACGTCAGTGACAAACAAAATTATACAGTTGCGCAAATCTGGTTTACCAGAATGGTTTATTAGCTCACCAACAGCACAAAACGACAAAAAGAAAAAAAACATTATGAGGGCTATTCTATGCAGTCCAACTATAAGGAGCAGGATCACACTGATACATGTTACAAAATATTTTGGGACAAAAAAGAAAAAGAGGTCACTTCAGCTATAGTGACATTGCTGAATATCACGTCCTGCGGCGCGCCTTAGACGCGTCGTTTAGCCACAATCCATATTCCCTATATGGGGAGTCCACTATGAAGGAACTTGGGATACGAAAATTAGTGAATGGATAACAAAGAGAGCACACATAGTAGCCACTGCACTGGTCGCGCCTTCATCAAGTAGGTTGCGTTCAGAAATGCACTCAACGTTGGGAAACGCTTTGTTGGCATTTTGAGAGGTCATCCTGCTCGTAATTCGTTTCCTGTCCTGTTCTCTGCTTATCAATGTTCGCACAGTGCTCGCGAGAGCCATAAATTACGGACTGATGACGAAAAGAAAATAAACAAAACAAACCTCTACGTTTTGCCGTAGCAAAATCAAACATACTATAAGCAAAAAAAAAGTCTTCTTTTTATGCCTTACTTCTCACTTTCTTCTATTCTTTTTTTTACACTGAAGTCTGCATTGTGTGTCTTCGTTCTGCGTTGCGCCACAGCGTGGCAATCTTTACTTCCGTAAAGCCACCCCTTTTTTTAGGATTTGTTTGGGAAAATAGGAAACAAAAAGTGCCTTTGGGAAGGCGGGAGGAAAATCTTCATTGTACGAACTTTGGGAGTGAAATATGAGTCACAATCGGCACAAAATCGATGTTTTCACAGAGCTCAATCAAAGTCACCGTATAGCTTATCGGAGCTAGCAACAGGACTTTGGTTGCTCGAACGAATGTTCACGTTTGCTCCTGCCTCGCCCATGCCACTTCACACCGAAAAACTTGAAAAATGGCGGGATGTCAAAATTTTATTTCAGATAATGAGTACAAGATACTCAGAAATATAATTAAAATACAGTATCAAATACTCTCGATCGCTCAGATGTATTTGCAAGATACCAAGATACTTCAAAAAGTATTTGAAATACAATATCTTGAGCAGAGTATTTGAGATAGGCACAAGTCTGCGACGTCATGCCAGGATCTTTCGACCGCCAAGCGCGTGTCGCTCGTGTGGGCAGCGCGTGCAATTTCAAGCCTGCCAGGTATATTCCCTCGCGACTGACACCAAACTGACGCCAGTCGTGACGTCTTTTTCTTACCTTTTTGAAAATAAGCAAGGGTGCGCATGCATAGCTTTGATAGGAGCTGAAGATGCGCGAAAGCTGGAGAATCGAAAACTCCTAATATGACGGCACGCTCCAGGAAAAGAAGGACTTCGGCGGTACTTTGAAAATGATTTTATGCAGCCTCCGCTGCACCAGGTTAAAACTAATCTTGATACTCGTGATCCTGGAAGCAAAATAAACACTATCTAAGTATTTCTCCTCAAATACAGAACCGCATCAATTTCCTTTCCAACGTCTATTCTCCCCCAGTCTTGGGGGTAATCATCATGTTCATATTTTCTGCTTCTTGAAGACTCGCATTTTGCGACTTTCTTCTTTAGCTTGGAATATCTCGCTCAACTACTGGTGAGCCACGCGTCATGACGATGACAAGATTTAATTTGGAGCCCCCTGTGAAACGGCTGGTATATGTTCAATAGCATGCACACCGCCAATAGCACACACACCGCCACTCAACTAGAGTAACAATGAAGTTCAGCGCGTATAAGAAAAAGCTCTTCCTACGACTGTTTACGTTTTTCTGGGCGATTTTTATCATACCACATGATACAAGTGTCGCCCTGCATTCTTGTTTGCTCTGCGCCTTGCATACTACTTCAAGGAACAGAAAAAAAAACAAGAACAGCCAGGAGGCACGAGATGAACCGAAAACGATACGCAGTTCAAAAGAAAAAAAATGAAAATATAACAAAACGAGTTATAAGAGCAGACAAATGTTTCGCACAGTAATAAAATACACTACTTTTTTCCATGTCTATGAAGAATAAGCAATGGACGACCTCAAACAACTGTGGCGCAATTCATGTTTGCTACAGTGTTTCTATATAGATCTATCGTTCTTCTTTTTTTCGCTCTTGCCAGATTTTTTAGAGGGGTTTATCTGTATAGGACTGCTTTCTGAAACGAGGATTATAAGAATGTAATCTAAGTTTTCGCATCGCCAGCCTTGTGCCTGCTGCACGAGTGGTAACTTTAGAGCACAGTTTAGAAGTTAAAAGCGCTAAAAAATTGCGGTGGCTTAGCTCGGCTATGCCAGGATATACGTAGCGTGAGCTTATGCGCACAAAATGAGAGGCGCTATCAAGCGGCTCCGGTGCAGCGTCAGGACTTGGCTACTGCGCAGCGGAGGCGCACAGCTGGGCACGCGGCAGCGCCAGTGCGTCTGCCGCGGCTATGACGTCACTCCTCTGGAATGCTCAGACCGGCGAGGCGCGCGCGGTGGCGGCGGAGCGCGCGGCGGCGGCGTTTCCGGCGCGCCAGCTGTGCGCTGTGTGACGTCACTGCTCTCGCGCATGCGCAGACCGGCGAGGCGCGCACGGCAGCGGCAGGGCGCGCGGCGGCGGCGTCCGGCGCGCCAGCTGTGCGCCGTGTGACGTCACTGCTCTTCGCGCTTGCGCAGCACTAGCTCTTTGACAGCCACGCAAAACTGCTCAACCTCGGCCAGTGTAGCTCACGCTATACGAAAACAACGAACAAGTGAAAGAAACTCTTTCATACGTCCGTTGTTTTCTAGCCGCTTTAAACTTCTAAACTATGAATCACCAACTAGCCCAAGTGCATACCCTTCTACTTTAGAGCGCTCCCGCACTTCACGCGTTCTCGAATTCCTCCTAAAATTGACTAATTTAAGATTTTTCAATGACACTCAGCCAATTTCTCATTGAGAGCACATCTTTGTTTTCACCATAGAGTTATTACAATAAACGCTAGAGCTCAGCTGGCGCTGAGTGTCTACGGGGCTTCCAGTTGCAAATTGAAGCAGACAGCATGCAGTCTACATTTCCAGCCTCCCTGTGTATTCCTATGGGAAAACGCGCGTGAATTTTGTCTCTTCGCCGGAAAATAACATGAATAACTTTTGTCATATCGGTTGTAACAGATAGTATGTACCTTTATTGGTATTGTGAAAGTGTAATTGCTTTAGTTACAGCATTTTCTTTACCACTGAGCGATGTTAAACTTCGCTCTATTTCAGGCAAACCCCTGTTTCCAAGGAAGGTATGTGAAAACGAGCGACGGTTCTAAACAAACTAACGATCGAAAGGAATGTAGTGTGTGTTCAGGTTCGCTAACGTTTCGGTGGTGCTTATATATTGCTATATGCCCGTCCTGTCATTGGATGAAAATGACTCCGTGATTGCGCATCTTTACGATCGGTTAAAGAACACATTCGAACGCAAAAATAAAGCACGTGAGCTACGAAAGGGTATGTCTTTTTATTATTTCCCATGTCAGGCAGTTTTTATCAGGCACCTACTCTCTGGCTCACCTATTTGCAAAGATTTGGAGCGTGCCCGGGTGATGCTTTGAACCATTTGGACCAGAACAAGCATCTTCGCAGTACTTATTTATTGCAAATCTGACTATATTAGTGACTTTCAATTAATTTTGATCGTCCGCAAGCAGAAGGAGTTACTTATCCAGTGTTACTGCGTAGTTGCTTGCCGTCTCTCTCGGTTTCTGCATATCCTTCGTTCGTTTGGCACGTATATCCCCCATGTTGGAAAGCGTCGACGCCGTGTTCGCGCTAACGGTGTCCGACAGTGCACAAAAATGCACGTGCAGCCCGTTTTAGCACCGTTTTTAATGCGATGAATTTGAGAAGAAAACCACCGTAACTGATACATTTATTTCGTCTGCGTGACTGAGAAATGTTCCAATGTGCCTAGTAAGTACAAGTTATTCGTGATATTTGCTCTTATAATCGAGCGCAGAGAGAAAATGCACTCGCTTTTCCCTAGGAATACATTACCGGAAGTCAAATTTAGACTGCTTGCTGTCTGCTTCAAAATGCAACAGCACACTAGCGCCAGCTGAGCCTCTAGCGTTTATTGTAATAACTTTATGGTTTTCACTACTTAAAAAATAATTAGTAAATATTAGTTAATGTTCACATTAGCTAATCAGTATTGTTTTTTTGCACTCCCTGATGTCCGCCGTCGCTCGCCGTTTGTTACAGAAAAATATATATTTTCTCAACCTCCCTAGTTAGTAGAAATTTTTTTGAAGTCGTCGCTAAAGCACTCGTTATTTTAATTGCCCATTTCAAATATTCATCGCACATTACGGATTTTCTTTTTTCTAGTTAGCTTCCACAATGATATATATTTCTTTTAAAAAACAGTTCTTATAAGAAAACGCTGTAATAAACGTAGAAACGGCGCTTGCTCGTCGCGCTGCGTTTTGACGATAACGGGATTCCCATTACCACGCTGTCGCCCTTTTTTTTTCCTCTTTCTATAAAGGCGTTTCTGTGCGGGCCGGAACTGAGGAAGAGGAGGAGAGGAGAGCGAGCCGGGACGTCAGAACGCCGAGTTCTGATTGGAGGGAATAGTGGGTAGACCGAAAGCTAGCTGCCTTTGCCTCCATGCATTCGTCGAACGCGTTAGGACGCAGAACGCCGGCGTCCGGCGCTTGGCTCTCGCGTTCGACGAGTGCAGTGGAGACATAGGTAGCCAGCTATAGGCCTACCCACTAATCCCTCCAATCAGAGCTCGGCGTTCTGACGTCCCGGCTCGCTCTTGTCTCCTCCTCTTCCCTAGTTTCTCGGCGCATAAGAACGCCAAAGAACGAATCACGAAACTAGAAAAATACACATTTTAAGCCACGCCCTCCATTTCCTAAGTTGCCAGCGACTTTACCTGCCAGACTGTTGGGGGTGTTGTAAGCTTGACCTCAGTCCTAACTAACATAACATGAATTGATGTTCTCAAGATGGAAGCAAGAAATGAAAACATGGACACTGTCACCCCTGGGGCTTTTAAAAACGCGCTGCGGCAACTGTCTAACTTCCCCAAGCCGCAAAGGTTGCCCAAGCGAAGCGGTCTGGCCCAAGTTCTTAATGTGTTTTCCAGGTGTTTTGCGGGGCTGCAATGCCGCGTATCGACCTTTACCCGACCCGGATATTGCTTCCCTGCGCTGACCTTTTTCTATGCCGACTGAACCTTCTTCGGTAGCGTGTTGTTGTTTTCAGCTGCGTGATTAGTACATCGTACACGCCGTCAGCAATCACATTTTATCCGGATCCGTATTAAAGGATCATTGGCCGAATAAAAAAAAAGCTGCGGTATGCACAAGCGCGTAGCAAAAGTGCCGGAACAGCGCTACGACGATGCCACCATTTAAATGTGTACACATCAACGCAGCAGCGAAGAGCAAAAAAGAAACAAAACATAAAGAGAAGGAGGATTAACTCAGGAGCACTTAGGTGACTGCAGCATGCGCATTTCTATTCATTTTAGTTTTATATAAAGTAGGGTCTAGAAGATGTAGGAGCTTTTTCTAAAACAGGTTGCGTTTGAAATCTTATACCCGTGCCACACGGGCAACTCGAATGTCATTTACAACGAATGACATTTGAACGATCGGCCAATCAGCGCGCGACACTCCGGGCGTGGGGCGTTCCACGCGCGACAGATCGCGAGCCGATTCGTCGATCACACGAATGTCATTCCTTGTAAAGGGCATTCGAGTTGCCCGTGTGGCACGGGTATTAAACTACCGAAAACAAACGGCCTAGTAGACAGTATCATAGCCTTCTATATACTGACAAAGCCTGGCAGATCGCCACGAGAAGCGGCCGCCGAAATGGAAAAGGTGGAGCGGCAGACAACGGATAGAGGAGAGCCACGTGACTGGCGCCCCGCTGCGGCGAGACGCCGAAACACACTTCTCCCGAGCGGACAATTGTGTTTCGGGTCCTCGCCGCTGCAAAAGCTGTGCGCTGACGTCCAGGTTACTCGAGAAATGGCTCTTTGATGCTCTGTGCTACCAGATCATCGCGCTCCAAATTTGCGACCGGGCACTTTATGGGATCCGTCGTCGAACTGCCAGGCTTTGTGAGTATACAGGAGGCTATGACAGTATAATAATATCGAACAATGAACTACTTCATAATCTGCTTATTTTTTCACTAGAAATAAAAGGGCTTGCTAGGAAACCTGACATTTTGAAGAAGGAGTTTATATTTCCGAGTGTTGTTTCATTATATAAGGCTTTAAGTTGTGTGTGCGTGTGTGTGTTTTTGCCTTGAAGAGAAAATATTAGAAAGATCACGTTATTATGCAAGAAGTGGCGTCAAACCACGTGGCCTATCTTGAAAAAATATAGGACACAGCCGGTCAAACTGTTATGCTGACGTTATGTTACTGTTGTCGGATAAGTTCGCGAGACCATAGAAGGTAAATGGGGCAACGTTGGCTATCATCTGCTACAATATTTTTGTGTTGTATTGAAAAGCAAAAAGCAATGTTTCTTGTATGCGCAACGCGCATCCTTGTTGGCGTATGCGGACAACCTACGGAGAAGATACCCATCGAAGATAATCCCGCATATGCGAAATACCAGCATGCACGCGAGGTAAGTTTTCAGTTCTTTCAATATTTAGCTTCAATGTGATACACGAGTCTAAAAATGCATCTCCGAATTCCAAAGCTGCAAACCAATTTGCACCACTCAACCGTTCTATCAAAACTGCGAAGAGGCCAATATTTCACCTCTAAATCACGCCCCCCCCCTTTTCTGCTATTTTCCCACATCTTCATAGAAGTCCCCCCTCCCTCTCCTTTTCAGCCCCCCTTATCCCCACCCTTATGTCCTGATATATCCATGCCACGACGATATATGGCGGCAGACGCCCTTCCAAATTCACCGAGTAAAACCGCGAGGCTGCGTGCATCCAGCCGTCCTAACTACGCAAAGTCTGTCGGCTCCAGGGCCACTGGATATTCGCGGAGCAAGATACATTCCCTAGTAAAGTATTTGAACAAATAATGCAAGATTCACTCGCCGTCTAATAAACGAGAAAGGCATGGCGCGCCGCGCTGAGCAGGGTTGACGGAGGGCCGCCGCAGCACGAGAACAGTAAAGGGCGCTTGGACCCTGTAGGCTATGCGTTGTCGGTGCACGGAGATTGGTGCACGGACTTTTCGGTTGCGGGGGCGTTTTGGTGTACGGACTTTTTGGTGCATGGACTTTTCTGTGCACGGACCTTTCAGTGCATGGTCAGTAAACACAGAAAGGACCCAAAGACTCGCTTTGTCCCCATTGAACGATAAGTCTCCAACGACACAAAGCAGAACATTTTGTTCTGTTTGTCTCTTTTTTTTTTTGTAAGCTCTATTTTCGGCAGCAATGTGCAGCCGAGAAAAGTAGAAACACAGGCTTGCGCTTCTTTTTTATCTATGGTCGTCGGGTGCAGTTACGAGGCCACCTCGATGCTGTCCATAGAACACGTCTTTGAGAAATGAAATGTCTCCATGTCGCAGTAAACAGAATCAAAGAAGAACTTGCCGTTTTTCTTCGTTCATTGTTCGTATTCCACAGAATCGTGACAGAACGTGTCGGCTTTTGCACCTCTGTTTTTTAAAGATAGCCGTTCTTTTAGACACTGGGTCAGCCCCTGTCTTATCAGGTTATGAACTCGCACACCTCTGTAACGCCTTTTGTGAAACCGGGATTGGGGGATGTCGCAGGAAGAAGGGTCAACAATGCCAGAGTCTTTTTTTCTTAATTTTTTAGGTGCCTTATTTTAGACTAGCCCTCTCGGGTCGCGGGGTTTTATAAATAAGCAAGTGATATTTGCATGTCACCTTGTCATATACCTACCGATGTTGGTTGAGACTGGATCGTCGCTTTCCTGAGATGGCCGTATACTTGCAGAGCAACCGTGGTGGGCTGAAACTTCTGTACGAGGGATCTGAGTATGCCAAGGGGCGTTGCAATAAAAAAAGGTGAGTGGTTTTGCGTCTATCTTGAAATATCCAACGGTTTCTACAGTTCATAAAACAGACTTTCAAAAAACCTCTCATAAATATTTAAATACAAAATTTGGTCTGTAGCACGAAATAAGAAACGTCTCATCTTTTCTATGTTTGCAGTACGGCGATAGTGTGCTAGCTTCAGTGGTATAAGCTTGCGTGAGCTCTGGTCGACTAACATAAAGAAGCACAGTTAAACAACCCCTATTTGTCAGAGGCCGTGCCAAATTATAGACACGCAAATCTTTGAGCTTGGGATAATCACAGATTCGGAAATGTTGTCATAAACATAAATGTGAATACAGATTATTTGACCATAATCAGCAAGAACATATGCGCATAATTTTTTAGCTTCTGTTCTCAAGTGGCGTCAGGGACAAAAGTTCTAGCTTATTAGCTTGCCAATGGCCATTATGTGCACTCATCAGCCGCTATAGCTCATGCACGTGTTGACAATTGTAAATACGCAGTCGCCATTAGTATATCGCGCTGTCCTCGTTCAGTGTGTTTTCGATTCAAGCGTAGTCTTTCTTATTAGTACTGAGATTATTATGTAGGCTCTACATAACTTTAACTAAGTTGCAATATACAAAATGTTTATTTTGTATACATACGACAGGGGTTCTGATACTCGGGGGAAGCGGCGCGTGGTATTCGGGACGGGGGAAATGACACCGGGGGAAGCCGTGCTACAACCGTAATGTTGCCATTTCTTTACGTGCAGGAGGGTTCGGGCAGGAAGCAACGGCCATTGTCTCTGCCGTTATGCTTAGACGACGTCGTCGTACCTGCGAAGTGTGCATCGAAGAACGACGGGTCAAGGTTTATGTTGTACGACTCCGGTGTGCAAGACCAGGACCGCTTCGTTATTTTCTGCAGCCCGCAGATGGTGGAGGTTCTTCGAACGACTAAGAAGTGGTTCGCCGACGGCACGTTGGTTGCCCCGGAGTTGTTTTCCCAGCTCTACAGTCTGCACTGCGAGGTGGCCGGTTCCATCCTGCCTCCGGCATACATGCTGCTAACGCGGTAAGACTGTAGGACGTATACGCGAGCTCTGAGTGCTTTCAACGCCGAGTGTGGGGGAGGCTGCGAGCCAAAGACTGTGATAGTGGATTACGAACTCGCGGTCATCAACGCATTCAGTGCAGGTCTACCCAAGGACCGACGTGCGTGGGTGTTTTTTTCATCTGTCATAATGTGTCTATCGCAGAGTTCAGTTGGAAGGGCTCCAGGAACTTTATACTTTCGACCCCGATATCAACTTGGAAGCACGGATGATCCCAGCTCTTGCAATGGTTCCCCAGGACGGCGTGGAACAAGTCTTCACCGAGCTGGTGTCCAGTCTCCACACAGAACTGCTCCCGGTGGTGGACTACTTTGAAGAGGTTTTCGTTGGGCGGCCCACGGCTCGGGGCAGAAGAGACGCGCAGTTTCTGATTGAGCTGTGGAACCACTACGACACCGTGCTCCAGGGCGACTCCAAGACGACCAACTCAGTGGAAGCCTGGCACCGGGGATTCCAGGCCCATGTTCAGTGCTCGCACCCAACCCTCTGGAGATTTTTGGAGGTGCTACAACGAGAAGATTCCTGCAACTTCACCGGTCAGGAAACTCGAGATGGGCCAGCACTTCAGCCAGGCATCGAAATATCCGAAGGCTGCCGAGCGCCTGCAAGACACTCACTAGGGAGTACGACCGTAGAAGATGCTCGACGCTTCCTTAGGGGCGTTGCCCGCAACGTCTCGTTCTAGGTCCCGCGGCACACGCGTTTTGTGAATAAAAGTGTTCCATATGACATTTTTCATGTTATTTCTTCTGAAGACAACTAACTGGCTTCCAACTTTTGCTTTATTAGGAAAACCAGGACTATCCTGAAGTGCGTGAAATTAGCTTTATGTGTTTGAATGGTATTTGGACGGGCTATAAACTCGAGCTGCTTTCCAGAAAAAGCATCCCTTCAGTAATGAAACCAGACACGTGAACAATTTTATACAATCGTGACCTACTAAAAGTTACAAGAAATTCTATAAAATGCACATTGTTTCGAATTTCAAGCATCGTGGAGGGTAGTTGCCAGATACGACTGTCAATATCCAAACACATGTTTACACCGAACTATGCATTTACCATACGCCTACTAGGAAAATATAATTGTCGGGTCAGATAAGTAACAACTTGACTTGTTTCAGCCTATCGCATATTTTTTCTCAGAGCGAGCAAAAACACCGAAATGTCCGCGCACCGAAATGTCCATGCACCGAGATGTCCGTGCACCGAAATGTCCGTGCACCGAAAAGTCCGTGCACCGAAAAGTTCGTGCACGCGAAATGTCAGCACCGAGTTGTACACCGAAATGTCCTACACCGAACTGTCCGGATCCCATATTCTTCCTTTTATGTTTATTCCACGTGACGGCGACACCTCGCGCTTACCTGGGTTCTGTATGGCATCCGCTGTATATCATAGAATGAATGTGAGTCGTCTTCTCTTTCTAGGTTTTATTGGGCTGTCGTGTAGATCTCACCGGGGACATTGGAAACTTCATCTTGCAGGGCTTCACCATCGTATGAATCCTTATAGAACACGACGTTTATGCGCGCCCACGCGCACATATAAATAAGGGCCACACATGTCATTGTCTGTATATTCAAACCATTGCCGCGGTCATTCGACACTGGAAGTTATATAACAAGGAAAGACCGCAGAAATCCTTACTCAAACAACCGATTGTAAATTCTATGAATGTTGAGCTATACGTGTGCAGCGATGAATGGGCCTCAGTGATAAAGCCAGTTTAAACATATGCTTGCAGAACTCGCTAAAACAAGCTGCGTAACAACTCAAAATAAGCGCAGAATAACAGTATTTTTAGTTGGGCGAAAGGTATCAGTGTTATGTACTCGCTAGAAATCCGAAAACTTTACATATTACAGCGATCCCACCTATAAATTATTCTTTGGCACTCGTGTCTCGCTTTGTTAGACTGATATTCTACTGCGCCTTCAATAGTTACTTTTCCCAGAATGAAAAATGGCCAACCTACCTTTTCATCTTTGCTGATCTAAATCGCTCCTCCTTTCTTAATTTTCTCGTTTTCTTCGCCTGTCGTTAAAAGAAAACTTACAAATGATCTGATTCACAAAGTCTTAATTTTTCACTCTTGGTAAATTCTGGTTTCTGAACCAATAATTATGCAATAAATACTGATAGATGATGCAGGGGCGGGAACATACAACGTTGCAGCAGGTTTGCTTCAAACACATCCCAGTCACGCTTGAGCGGTAGTAAAGTAAACGAAACTGTAGTCACTGAGAGCTTGAGGAAGCGCAGGGCAAGGATTATTATGTTCGCGCTTGCTGCTTCGCGATTCGCTCTTCGTCGTTCTTATTGTGTAAATGCGGCAATCCCATTGGCTGCCTTGTAAGATAACGTCATGGCACGAGACTCGCCACACCCTGCGCTTTCTAAGGCTGATAGTGACTATGGTGTGTAGCCCACAAACTGGAAGTGTCAAGAAGAGCACGAGAACATCAACGACCTCTAGCATCTTAAGACAATGTCTCTCCAGTCCAGCACAATTTTGTTTTCACTTATTAAGACGTTTCCACGCAGTTGGCATTCGAGGTAGCGCCCCCACAACGTTGATTCTTTGTTTTGGCGTGCGTCTCTTGCAGTTCCCTGAAAAACAAAGAAAAAATATATTTAGTTCATGTTCGTTCTGTCAACATGAATATAGCTCTACCTGCTGGAATAGACATGAGGCACACAATCAAGCACAAAGGCCCTTAGAAATGGAATCTCCGGCCATCGCGGGGATCCTATTCATTCTTGAAGCGCCTCAGGACACGCGAGCTCTGCTTGAAATGCCCATTCGCCGCTACGCACGATATTGTCTCCAGGTTTCATTAGTGTCTTCCCTTGACAATAAAATTACTATTAACTGGTTTGATTTAATCATGGTGTTTAAACCGAGAGACAGGGAAGAAAACTTGAAGATGTATTAGAAGAAACAAAAGAAAAGTGACAGACAAGCTTTTTAACAAACAATTCAGACTGTTTCCGGTGTATGGTTGCTGTGCGACGAGTCATTTGTACTTAATGCGAAGAACCCGTCGCCCAGAGACCTGCCGCTAAACTACCATATGATTTGCGCAAACAAAAATGTTTTGCTTTTTTTCTAAAAATACTGATTTCTTTGCATGTTTAGGTGGCGGTTCTGAAGGGTTAATATTACATCGATGTACTTTCACTGTCGAAGACAGCATGAAAGCAGCATGAAGGAGTGTGTCACTCGTAGCGACAATATAAAAATTACCCCGGGCACACGTATTATGCCTGGCAATTAACTGTCAAGAAGAATGACGAACAATTATTAAGCATTCTTTTTTCTTAATGTGACTTTACTTTTATGGCCTACAAACTTAATATCTTTGCACATTTCCTCGCGATCATTGCTGGTCCCACAGCTAACATCAAGCGCCGAAATACTCTGCAAAAAATGCATTATATAATCACACTCCCAAAGGCGTACTACTACCTTTCAAAGAGGTGGAATTTTCTGAACATCCCTCCTGAATGATAATGGTAAACTAAGTGGAGAAGGGTGGCACCCAGCAGTTTGAGAAACACTCGCCCAATTTCTAATTGTGCACCTATAACATATCCGTCTGCCACGTCTAAAAAAAAAACTTCGGGAGCCCTTGACAACCCACAAGAAACAGCGAGGGATGCTCCATACACGAGCTCGCGCATTCATGGAAGAGGCATTGTAAGAGCAACACGTCTCGCCTTGTTGGCACTCTATAGGCCCGCAACCGACACCACAAACCGGGGTAAGTCATCGCTAAGGGCGCCCTGTTGACCCACTAGAGGCAACGTCTGCACTTGACTGAGGTGGGCTACCAGAGCAGGATTGCTCAAGGGCCCTCTTAACGTTTCGTAAGCCCTTTTCCAGCGCCGAGGTCACCGAGCAGAGCAAAAGAGCACGCCTTCCCGCCGGCGGAAGTGCGCGGCTAAGCGGAGCGTTACACGGATTCTCCGCAATTCCGGGGTCGAAGGAAAACACGGTGTATAAATTTTTTCGCGGTCAGGTTGGGGTTGCGCTTAATACGCTGCTGTACTTTTTTTTTATAGCTTAAGTTTTTTTATGTATTTATTTTTTATAGTTTTTTATAAGCAGTGCATTACTGAAGCCTGTGTGTTTTTAAATAGTATGGGATGGACGACTTTAATTTAGTACCACCATATGGACTATGCTCATGTCGCCTCGTTCGCTTTACAGGGACACTGACACCCCCAAAATTTTTATTTATTTCTTCCAGGCGATTTATTGAGGTGTCAGAAGACTACCAATCAATATTTTGCTACAGTCTCGCATATATTTTTTAATAAAGTAAAAAAACGCAACAGCTTGAAACCGAAACCGGAACTAGACTAGGAAGAAAGAAGAAATATAGAGGAGAAAAAAGTTACCAAAAACCACGTAACTGTGCTACTTGTTTTTGTTTTTTTCTTTTTTTCAGTCAATGTATTATGCGCTTTTTAGAAGTCACGAAAAATGGGTATTATATTTTTCTTTCTCTTTTTAGTATTGGAGGAGTGCCTTCGATGACCCACGACTTTGATTATCTTTGGTCCTTGTGTCTAAACCGTATGAAAAACGGCACTTGACGACGGAGCAGAGACTCGAGAGTGAGCGCGACTCTACCGGCCAGTTCACGATCAGCTACTTCGGATGGAAAAAAAACGAATTTCGAGCCGCAAATTGTGTTGTGGGTAGTTGGGATCTAATATGTCATTTACAAACAAAAACCTTGACACGCATAAATACCCTGTCAGCGTCCCTTTAAGAGTTGTAGCTAGGCCGTTTGAAGGGTTTTGCACTTTCTGTATCTGTGCTGGCCAGGGAGAGTAAATCGATTGGGTGTGATATAGCTTGGAATGAAAAAAAATACAGACCGCGTGACAGTGACAGCGATCTGATTACTCTATTAAAAGTTTGTTTTCGCTGACCTCGCAGCTTCGGGTGATTTGTGACATGCCATGAGTTAATTTTCATTTATACATTGTTTTCTCGCTTCATTATTGTCAAGGTCCATTGAAAAAAGACAAGAGTCCGCGTGACGTGTGAGATCCATTAAATGATTTTTGTTTGTTCGTTTCTTCATTACAAAAACTGGCCTGGCACGTTTTTTTTTGTTTTTTTAATCTTAAAAATGAGGGAACTTTTTGTAAACAGGTTCTAAATATCTAGTAAATTGTTCTATTGTTGTTAAGGTAAAGCGATGCCTACAAATCCGCACACGGACTCCCCTTCCGATAGCTAGTTGAAGCACGTATGCTATGTTCGAAAAGCCCTTATTGTACCACGAGCAGCGGAAGCAAGCCCTCGTGGAATATGATTAAATATTAAAAAATATAGCTTAATAGCCACCATAGTCTTTAAACAACGAAAGTTAAAGATCGCTTTTTCGTCTAATAATATTCATTCTGTTTTGTTTGTTTTTTTTCAGTGACGGATACAAGCAAATTTTTAACCGTCACTATGTTTTGTAGTCTATCGAAGCTCGTCAGGTCCTTTCACTAAAGCAAGACTTAAATGTTTAGGTTTGTTGATTTTGTCTACCGTTTAACACCCGTAATGCACTAAATCTGCCGACAATTGGCAACGTTCAATGCTGCCGATAGTTTCCATCATTTCCGTTGGGACTTCGAACTTGTGCAGTGACGATTTCTAACGCGGTCCCTGCAGTCGGAAGGGTCTCTACTAGGCGCGTTAAGTGTATACCTTCTGATATAGACACTGTTGCAACGTGCCCACGAATCTCCATCTTCTCTGTTTTGTAATCAAGGGATCTAGGCGTCCACGGAACCGATGGCTGCAGTTACAGCCCGAAGAAGTCTGCAACGATGTGCAAAGACAGCAATTAGCGATGATCCCCACGGGCTAAGAGTCCTTTCCTAACACCTTGACACCAACATCAGACTCCCGTGATAGTATAGCTGCCATATCATGAATGTCATGACTGTAGTGAGAAATCACAATATCAAATAAGCTTCTCTTGAACAATCGCCCTTATGTCTGAAGTTAAACAGAATAATGTGTTTAGGGCGATTGGCAGATGTTTCTATTTCTCTTAATATGGTAATAACAAAAACGTTCAGGTGATCAACGTGTGTGAGCGGCCATTTACTGTAGCAGCAAACGACCTTCATCATATTTTGCATTGGGTTATAGTTGGGACAATTGTCAACTAAACATAACCTTGAACTTTGCAACTCTGGAAACGCTAGCACTGTCAGCTCTAGTGATTAAATCATGAATATTGTAAAAAAAGGTCGTCAGAAAAATACACATTCCATTTGTCCGCAGTTTTACTTTGTGACTAAGGAAAACTCGGGTAAGAATTGGGGAAAATCAATTCCTTCTAGCGGCAGTTTCTCCAAAGAACAGCCAATGATTTGGGCTTTCTGAATATAGTAGCACGTATAATAAAAATAAAGGAAGATACATTGGTGGATTCTTTTGGAATGCGTTAGCATGACCCTTGGGAAACGCCACACGCGTCCCCTTAGGAAACGCTAACGCTGACCCCTTCACTCTTCTGTTTTGCCTTTCCTTCTGGCTTTCTCTTTAGCTTCCTCTATGTCTTGCTGCCTGTTTTGGCTTCGTTACGGGGTCAGCGTTAGCGTTTCCCAGAAAATGACTTGTGTGGACGTTTCCCAAAGATCATGCTGACGCATTCCCTAAGGATCCGCCAATAGATCTTCCTTTACATTTGTTTTCCGGTGAAGCGGGTTTGCAAAGCCCGCTTCGCCCAGCCTCTGTCGCACACAGACCGCGTCGTCTTGCCGCTTCTTGCACCGCATTTCGGCCAGCCGGGCTAGCGCTGCTTCCGCTCTTCTGACTCGTTCGCCTGCCTTGCACACTTAGCCTGACGCTGCTTTCGCTCTTCATCGGTTTCCCCCGCGCTCATTGGCTTCCGCCCCGTGACGTCACCTCCCTCTCGCCTCTCACTCCTCTCCTCCTCTCTACGCGGCGCGCTTCCTTTCCACTGCTTTGTCCGCAGACGGACGGCGTCAGCTTTTGCCTGTCACCTAGGTACTAATGCTAACGTATTAAGAAAATGGAGCGCGCGTTCAGTTTAGCGTAAGTTATTTCCAAAGGGCATATTTTTAGGTGTATAATAAATGTTGCTAAAGTTGAAGCCTGCACGAGTAGGTATGACATACTTAAAAGTATGTCATAGTCTGTACCCTCCTTCATCCAGTCCGTCGTTGTTGTTGTTGTTTTTTCGCGCTGTTTTAATCTTTTATGTAAAATAAACTTTTAAATAATTTTGTAGACTTCGGAGAACTTTCATATGTTCTTAACAATTTCAGGACTACTATGATCGGTGCTTTGACATACGGCGGAACCATGTTTATCGGTTTTTGTAGCACATCCAACGCACGAGGCTTTAGAGTGCACTTGTTAATACCAAACGCTGTTTTGTTGTCGGTCACGTCACTTCTTCAAAACTTCCGAAAGATATATTTATAATGATGAATACCATAATAAATATATAATGAGCAAACATGATGAGCCTTTGTCGATCACAATTAGAATAATCCGATTTGTTCTGAGGCAAGGCAAAAGTGAAATAGATTTCTTAACTTTCCACACACATCAACGATCGACAAATGCGATTCTGCTCACCGTAGCACGGCGCCCACTGCCAAGCATGCTCGAATGAATGGAATGGGCCGCATGCTGGCCAGCGCCTTGAGGACCAACTGGGCCGTCGAGGCGGCCGCCGCTTGCTGCTGCTTCTCCAAACTCCTGCGCACTTTTCCGCTCTGATGATCCTTGAGCAGTCTGTCCAGGTCGAGGTACTGACTCGCCTGAATGAGGCTGCAGGGAATTAGAAGAAAGACAATGTTGCTGTTTTTCTCTTTATCTCCGGCATGCTACATTCTATTCGCTCCCTGCTACTGCCCACTCGTCCCTCATGGAAAAATAAATATGATGAATGTTCAAGCAGCAAACAAGGCAAAAAGTTAGCAGAAGGTGCTCCGCCACCTGTTGAGTTAGTATGGCAGGTTATATTCTAACCCTACTCCTTGTATATTACTTACTCGGGCTCCTCAAGAAAAAGTAAGTTATGATGATAGTTATGAGTATGATATTGAACAGAGAACAAGGCAAAGAGTTGAGCGAGAGTGCTCCGGCACCTGATGGGTGAGTATCACATGCTGTGTTCTAATTCAACCCATTCTGCCCTTAAGAAAAATTAAGTGATGTATGATGATTATGATGATAATAATAATGACGCAATCTATAAACAAAATCAAGACACAAAGTTGGCAGAAGTACTGATGAGTCAGGGTGCATACTAATCACACTCCTTCAATAATATCCAGCCGGGCCCATAAGGAAAGGTAAGTGATGTTGATTATGATGAGGATGATGATGATAACGATGCGATCTACAAACAAAAAACAAGGCACAGAATTAGCAGAAAGCGCTCCGGCACCTGTTGAGGTAGTACGGATCCTCTTCGCTAGACCCCGGCTGCCCCTGTCCCCTTCTGCGGTGGGGTCCGACGCCACCGCCATGCGCGTAGGGCAGAGGCAGCGCGTGGCCGCCGTGACCGAAGACTGGCACGCGCCACACGGTCTGCTTCGGCGGGTGCTTGCCGACCGGTGCGTGGGGCAGCGGAGGTACGGGCAGGGGCGACAGCGGCGAGTGGGCCAAGACCAGGAAAAGGATGAAGCTGGACGCCGCCAACCACACGGGCAGGATGTGGCGCACCAGGACCACGAGGGGAAGGCCCAGCTCTGAAAGGGAGGAACGAATTGCTACACCCAAACTCACGTTTGTGACGTCACACTAATGCAATAGCAATTCCTTTGTGCCGACGCAAGCACGGTTGCTTCAACAATGAAAAAAAACGGTCTTCTGCGCATGCGCACTATCTACAGCTCATATGGGTGGGTGCTTGTTTATAAACTGGTCTGCTTATTTGTGGGTTCACTGATCGATCGTAAGTTGAGATCTTTCTAACAAGTAGGCAGGACGTCACTTTCCTTATTAAGTCACGTGACAGAGCAATCTCTTTTTTTAACATTATAACGCAACCCTGAGACTGCACAAAGCAAAAAACGACACACACACAAGGTCTCTAACCCTGTTTCGGCTGGGTTAGAGATTTTGCGTGTGTCTGTCGTCTTTTGCTCACTGTATAGTTTTCGGGTTGCGTTATAATGTCTCATTTTCACCAGCTCGTTGGCGCCTTGACTTTCTGTTCATTAACCTTTGTGTATTTTTGTGTGTTGTTTTTTAAGTTTGTGGTTGCCTTTTTCGTGAGCACAAGCAATTAACAAGACTTAGATTAAGCTATGCCCCATACATTTCCTGGGACATTGACAGTGACGTGCTAAGACGGAACGTTTTTTAGCTGCATTAATTGCAATTGATTGGCTCTTCGCATACTTTGCAGGAAAGCGAATTCCGCGCATCTTTTTTGTGTGGACCAATAGAAAGCGAAGGTATATGTCTTGGTAGCATTCACTGCTCCCTAAAATGTGTCAAAATGTAGAGCACACAAGGCAGTAACTACTATATCCCTCTGAGCACGCGATGAATCGAAAGCAATCAGATTCAATTATCACTACACGTACTGCTCAAAGGCACCTTTATGCGAGGGTCTATTAATGCAACAATCATGGCTCATTCGCAGACTATAAATGAGGAAACGCATGTCCTCACTCGTTTTCCTCCGACAAAGAAAACGCTTCAGCGGTGCGAGACAAAACTCCCATCACTCAATCGGTGACAGCCGCCCACGACGGCTTCCTTAAAAGAATCCAGGTCGCGCCCATAATCTCCGCTTTCTCTCCCCGCGAACATCGGCCACTCTCGTCGTTGTCAATTTACGCTGACACGTGACTTTCTCTAACCTCGCCCTCAGCTTCATATAAGGTAGATACTAACCTATTTTGATTGATGGCACACGTTTTGGGAGTGTTCTTTGACGATGAGTCAAACTAGCAAAAGAAGACCCTGGGATTTCCGAACTTTTGAGAGAGGATATTATTGCGCAAATAACGCGGAAATGTTGCGAAAGCACGAGAAAAATTGCAGCGTTAAAACAAAATGGTCGATAGAAGAATTTCCCATTTCATCGGAATGTGAGGGTGCGTTGGAATCGACACTGTGTTTTTAAATTATGTAAATTCAACGAAGATAATTTTAGGAAGACTTATCAACTGCCAGAATTCAATGCATTTTGTTACGCAAAAATTATCCGAGTCACGTAGCTTGCAAACAAATTACGTGGGCTAATTTTAGGTTCAATGCATTGAAGAAAAAAGATAGTAATCAAGTTTTAGCATGAAAAAAAAATCATATGGATCCTCTACAGCCTCGCATCTTTTGTGAACGTCAAATTTTTGCTCCAAATTAAAAATTGAGTCAGATATCTTTCTGAGTAAAATATGTTCTGTCAAAGCTGGACCTCTGTCACACAATACATGTGAACTTCACAAAATTAAAAATGAAGGTCATTCCACGCTTTACTGAAAATACAAAACAAAAATCAAAGACTCCCAACAATACCGCGTCTCCTTTTATTTACCTTTGTTCAATCGACAGCAAAATTCACTTTCTTTTTCTTATGAGGGTAATAATTAGGACCGAATCGTCTAATACTACGCTGCCGACGATCGCTGTCACTTTTCCCGTTACGCTACCTGATTGTGCTCGAGATCCCTGGATCTTTCGCACATCGGCGAAAGCCGCCCCCGTTCCCGATTACGAGACAGGCATCCACACATAGGGGGACCCTCCGACGGCATAAAGAAGCCGCCAATTTTCTGCTCCCTTGGCGCGAGCTGGCGTGAGAGCGACGCGTCTGTTGGGAGGAGCGCACGTTGGTCGCGTGCCGATGAAAGTGCCGTCGACGGGCCTTCCCTAGCAGTCACGCCCCGCCGCCTGCCCGACGTTAACCCCTGTCACGTCGCCTCCTTTGTGCCGCGGGTCAACAGACGAAAGAGTTCGCCGAGCGAACAGAGCGAAGATTTCTCCGTTCGTAGAGACGCTAAATAGGATACACCTCAAAATAACGAGGCTTCCGCCATCTTGGTGCTGAAAATCGTTGTTGCCGTTTGTCCGAAGCTTTATTTGAAATCGCACGCAGCATTTCCGTCTTCCAGAAATGTTCAGTCAGCCCGCAACGGAGCAAACCAGTATCGCACGAACTTCCTGACGGCATGTGCAAAGCGCAGAAAGTCACTTTACCACAGAAAGAAAAAAGTCTGTCAGTTCACTTTCCTGCTGAGCAATGAGACAGCCAATCACGGCAAACGATAGCAGGATCTCAGCCAATGACGAAGCTCAGAATCGCAATACGCCAAAAATAAGCGATGTGCGCAGGGAATGAGAGTGGACGTCATGGCCATGGTCTCTGCGCATATCGCCTTTTAATGGTCTGATCGTTTTCTAAGCTTGGTCATTGGTTTGAAATTCTTTCTATTGTTCGCCTTGATTGGCTGTCTCCATGTTCTAAAATAAAAAATAGATAAAGTCGCCGAATTTTAGGGTGTCTAGCTATCGCTAATTGTGCCCGCAATGCACTAAATAACGGAATGGCGGCCCCCGCAAAATAATCGAGAAATGGAGTGCTGAAGCGTAACTTATTCTATGGCTCGAGTTCCGTCTCTGTAACACAGGCAGCAGTTTGTCTTCACCCGGATATTTATGAACTTTCACTTTGAACGGAGTAATCTTATTATCAGACTGCTTACAGTCTCCATACAAATGTACGAGACAGAATGAAAGCACGCTTCGGACAAGTTCAAAGCACGCTAAGGAAAGCAAGCTGCGATACAATCGAAAGCGCACCGGGGCATCTGTACCATGCACATTCCAACCCCTCAGGACGACCCGTCACCTGAACGACCCCTCAGGACGACCCACTATGTGGCTTAGTCTTCAAAAAGGCGTTTGATACATTGTGAGATACTTTATGAATCGAGCAATGAAGCTAGAACGCGCGAACTCACTTTGTGTCGGTTCCCTTAGAGTAATTGAGAGAGAGTAAGCTAATAATTTCCTCAGTGCAAGATTTATCCGGTCGTAAACGAGGTATACCGAAGAACGACTCGAAAGCACAATAGATTCCACTCAACCACTCAAAAAAAAAATCTTATTTTTATGACGGGTTGTGATATGTTGACAAACGAGCAGTTAGGCCCAAAACGCAAAGAGGTTCGGAACAGACAAGATTTTTCGGATCGCGTTCTTATTCCTTCCTTTTAGTACCACCAACAACAAATTTGCTGAATTATAACTTCGTTACACATGATTCTAACCGGAGACAACCGACGACGGGGACAAGAGACAAACACACAAGTCTCAATTGAGACGTGTGTGTTTGTCGCTTGTCCCTTGTCGTCGTCGTTTCGAGGTTAGAATCATATGTAACGTTAACCAACTCGCCTGTTTATTGACCTTGACTTCTATAAATGCATAAAAAATAAAATATAAGTAATCACTAATCAGTATGAGCTTCGGCTGTCACTGCATCTCAACGTGCTCCACTCAACTGTCAGAGTCACTGCATTAGCGTGATGTCCCGAACCTGAATTTGTACAAACAGCTGTCATGTTAAGGCAGCTTTCTGTACCCCTATCTAGTCAATTATACCGTAACATTTGGAATACCGTTAGAAAGTCAGACAACCATAATCAAATAGGTTACAGAAAATACATCGACCTGCTAAGGTCTGTTTGCAGCTCTCTCCATTCTACGGGGCACCTGCAATTTCGGGAGAGTACAAAAAAAAAGTAAACACAAAAAAGATTTCGAGGGTACGGCGCAGATTCACTTGCGATTCTGTGACGTCATAGCACCACGATGACGAAAATTTGCGCGTCCTCGTAACCTTATTCGCTCCCGTCGCTTCCCGCCCTTGACCAACAGTTCGCAGAAACAGATTCACACGGACAAAGCTGCGAACTTGAGTGGCATCAACCGAGCTCGCAGTTCCTCATAACTGAGTTTCCTCGTAACACTTAAATGGCAGACGATCGAAAACCTCAACGGCCTCGTTAACATTTCTGACGCACAGACTGACTGCGATAGCTTGTTTCTCGCGGCCACGCAGGACGCAGTGTGGACAGATGAGATGAGGCCTCGGCGCTTTGACAGCCTCGATTCCTGACAACCCCATGCTGTCGGCATGTACCAGGCCAATATTTTCCCTTTCACAAGCCGTTTCTCTTCTCTGTGTCAGTGCATGATTGTGACCAACAATTTTTGTTTTGTTTTTGTATTCAGCTCGTCGATATATGGGTCATTCCTGGAAACCCGGTCGAACTCCGATACCATCTGCAGGAAAACGGCGTCAAGAAGCGCGTGTGGGAGAGCGCATCGGATCCGTTCCAAATCGAAGAATAGTCGCCGGCAGTGTTGTGTCAGAAGACCCGTTTGAGCGCTGAAGCCCCAAGGCGGTCCCTCCTTTGGAGCATCCTCTTGTTGCGTGACACTCTGATCGAGTGGTCGGGTAACCTGTTTTATAGCGCATGAAAAACAAACTTGCTACGAACTCTTGCACGTAAACGTACGCACGGAAAGGCTTTCAGTATTATAAATGAATAAGTATTACACAAACTACTGATTTTAAGAAAATAAAAATTGTCCGCTGATTCCAGTTCTTCAATCTTCTGATGTACTTCGCTCACGTTAACTGTAAACATAAAATTACCTTGAGACATATCCTCCTATATACTGACAAAGCCTGGCAGATCGCCACGAGAAGCGGCCGCCGAAATGGAAAAAGTGGAGCGGCAGACAACGGATGAGAGGAGAGACCACGTGACTGGCGCCCCGCCGCGGCGAGACGCCGAAACACACTTCTCCCGAGCGAACGAGTGTGTTTCGGGTCCTCGCCGCTGCAAAAGCTGTGCACTGACGTCCAGGTTCCCTGAGAAATGGCTCTGTTGATGCTCTGTGCTACCAGATCCTCGCGCTCCAAATCTGCGACCGGACACTCTATGGCTCCGTCGTCGAACTGTCAGGCTTTGTGCGTGTGAGTCTACTTTTCGTCCAGACTACAGTTACTGTCAACTTAATAAACTCGAGCGTGGCGAGTCCCGGGTGTCTTATTAACGCTCCGTAGCCCATGAAATTGCGGCATCACCCAATAAGAAGTCCGAGAAACAAATCACGAAGCACGAAGCTTGATTACCACAGGTCACGCCCTGCGTTTCTAAAACTCTCATTGACTTCATATGGAGCTAAAGCGCAAACGCAGCAATCTACGGAGAAGGAGGCTTCGTAAAGGCCGATACCAAAAAAAATATATATTTTTTAAGTCTACAAATTAAGTATGCGATATGTGACATCGAATATGACGCTCCATTCGTTCACGCCGTGCTCGGTGTCGCGTCGCGGACTCGATGTTGCTTAGATCGCTGTGACCGGCTCGTTCATTACTCTGTGAGGAGGTAGACGCACGCACATTTTGTAGAATGGTGACGTAATGACGACTAACCGGGAAGTATAACGGAAGGAGGATCAGAACTGTGTCACGTACATTCTACAAAACGCTCATTTAAGACTCAAGCTCATCGTGCTTTCACCGAGAAACCTACGATAAAGTGGTACCAAGCGGTGCGAGAAATAGGATAGGGGTTAAAGTACTTTTTAAGAACAAGTTTTAAGTTAGTTCTGAAAACAAAAGTGGTTCGGCGACTAAGCGACGATTGTACTTTCGCCCAGAAATTGCTCTGTGCCTTCTTGTCGTACAAAGAATCTCCCATAAGCTTGTGATGATAGACTTTAGCGCATTCGTATATCGTACAGTGTCACTCATTAGCAAGAGTAATCCCCTCCTCCATCCCAAAAAAAATTAAATGTACGTTGTTTTTTGTTTTGCTTTTTTTGCAAAACAATATTTAAATTACGCGTCGCCAAACGCTCATTCTCAGCCCAAATGTAGCGCTAGTGGTCAGAACCAGATGCCATAGTTTCGGTACTAACCACGATCTTATTCAAAAGTATAAGTGATTTCCTGAAAAATGCAATGCGAAAATGACGACCGAGTACTCGAATACAAGGAGCTGAATGGCGTCAGTTAACCGAAAATGGGTCCCATTTTTCCACTGAAACTTTCAGAAAATCACTTAGAGTTTTAGCAATTTTTAGAAAATCGTGCGATACATAAGGGCATAAACGGAGCGTTCGGCGATGCATTGTTTATTTTTGCGGCAAAAATAAAAACATACACACACAGAAAATATTTTTTCTTCTTCTTTTTACGGGGATGAGGGAGAGGGAAGACACTGTACATAATTTAGCACAACGTCAGGTTACCCACGGATGGGGCATTTTCTGCCATAAATTCTACAACCCTAGGCAGCCGTGTTAAACGCTTTCTTGCGGTTATGATTATCACGGGTTATCACGGGCCGCTCTGGGGATTAATAAAAAAAAAATCTGTATTGGTCGGGGTCTTCTGAAAGGACAACGAAAAGGACTCACTTTCAATGAGATGATGATGCAGCTTCTTCCTGACAAGGGCCTCGGCCAATGAATCCCCTTCTTTGCTCTGCGCAATCTCCTGCAAGCTGAGCCTCTCTTCGAGCATCCCGGCTTCCGACAGCAGGCGAGACTTGAGACTGACGTCGGCTGCTGCCCACGCCAGCAGCGGTCCCAACACCAGCAGAATCCACAGCCCAAAACCACATCCACAGTTCCTGCGCGCCATGGCGCTCCTTGGACGATCGTTATAACCGCTGCATACTGTGATGATCGCTGTAACGGTCACGCTATGGTCCGCTACGCGTAACGGGAGTTCTATAAGGCTAACCGTCAAAGCCCAATGTAGCGTGCGTCACCAAAATTGTTACAGGGCTTGTCGTAACACTGGTCGTAGTGGTTGGTCCACGTTACGGTAATTCCAACGTTCGTTCTAACGGTCACTTTCGCCGATTCGCTACATGAGACGGCCACTGTATAACGAATCCTTAAAGGTTTCCGTAACGCTCAGTGTCGCGCCTGCTGCAAACTATAGCATTAACGGTTAAGGCGACGCTATCCCTAACGCTGACTGCACCGGTACCCGTAAAGGCTGCTGCGGCGTTCTATCCAACGGTCACCGTCACGATACCGAGTTACGGGACGGGAGACGGTGAAAGCGGGAGTGCCGAACTCGCGAAGACGTTCTTGCCGGCGAGTGCCGAGGCAGTCTACCACGCGGGTCTCCCGTCCTCTCGCCCATTGACGTCGGCAGCAGCGCCCTCTCACTCGACTTGCCGGAGATCAAGGTCAGGGCTGGGCTGAGGGTCGTTTACCCGCCTAGCGTCGGACCAGGAAGGGTGGGAGGGGCGGCGTGAGTCGGCAAACTGGAGAGCGGTCTAACGGGACGGGCGGAGCCCGTTGTAATTCCGTTCGAGCAAAAAAAAATGTTTAAAAACAAACTTTATGCATACGTTGATGTTATTTTTATGACAGAAATTTTGGTTGTTGCTTTTCTTCTTTTCAGCGTATGCTTAGGCAGTCTGAAGTCACGGAAGCCACCATTCCGGAAGCGGGTGTGTTGGTTTGTGGGGCTTTCCGGACGAATGGCTTCTTTTGCGTATCTAATGACGACCGCATCGCCAAGCTCGAGCGTGTACGCGGTGAGAGATCCAGCGCAGCAGAACGGAGAGGCACGTTTGTACGATTTGCTACGAAATATTGTTTTGAGCTTTGTCTCTTGTGTCCCGACCGCTGCAGGGCCATGGCGAGAAGGTATACAAATGGTATAACTCTGTTGGGGAATCGCATCGCTGTGTTTGGATTGTATGTAGCATATTTGTGGTTCGTGGTGTTTGTATTTATGACATTCTTTCCCAGTTTTGATGGAGGAGTTTTTTATATATATATTTATTTATTGGATTCTTTTAAAAAGAGGAAAGACAGCAAAGCACAATGGAGGTTGTTTTTTTTTCGTGCTTTTTTACCATTAAGATTGCGACGCTTGATTCTTGCATGACCTATACAAAACTTTAAAATGAAGTCTTATATAGGTCAGTGATACCAAACAGAACACGAAGGTAGTTCAAGCTCAGTGGCCGGAAGGTCTTGAGCACAAACCTCGTGGATGTCCTCAAGTCTGGTTCAGACAGATGCGTTTTGAGTGTGACCAGCCACGTGATAACCTCTTGCGTTCCACTACGACGCGTTCCGCGGACCTTGGTTTCTATACATACATCTCAAAGTCAAAAATCATATTGGGGGTTTTATGTTCCAGACCGACGCAGGGGCGGATCCAGAACTCCGTTTTTTTGTTTTTTGGGGGGGGGGGGGGTCGGAAAATTTGTAAGGATACTATTTTCCCATTCTTTCGTGTGCGCCGCGGGGTCCACTCATGTCAAATTGCCCTCCGAGAAGGGGGGAGGGGGGAGGTCGACTTTGTCTGGGGGGGGGGGGCGGCCGCCCCATCGCCGCCCCCCCTTTCCTTGGATCCGCCACTGGACCGACGACCAACATCTGACACGCCCCAACTGCCGGAGGACTGAGGATTAATATCGACTAAGGACTTCTTCACGTGCAACCGAATTCTCGGATACACGGCGCCTTTTCTGCAATAAGCCTCCGCCATACTGTGGGCCCCTTGGAGACAATTTCGTGCTGATTAGTCATAAGCGGTCGTAACAAAGTCAGCCATACTCAAACGCCGATGTCTGAACCGGCCTTCAGCGCATCAACTGACGTTTCGTCAAGAGACTTGGCTTCTTCATCGCAAAGCTCAGCCACTTAGCAAAACGTCGGCTGCCACTCTGAGGTTTCCGGGAAGTTTTCTTTTCTACGTGCAGTAGTACCAAAATTATCAGAGCTTATCACGCCTTGATATCCTTAATCTGTCTGTGGGTGTACGGATTGCAATGTTTCGTGTAGAGGAAAAGGATACCGACACACTTCGTAAATAACCTCAAGCAACCAGCTGTCGAACCTGGACCTACTTGTTCAAAACAAAATTAGTAACGTCTTATCTAGTAACGTCTTATCAATGACAGCCTAAAAAAGAAAAAAACACTGCAAAAGCTAGGGTGCGATTGGAGTAGCATTGGCAGTGCAGTTATTTTAGACTGTCTTAAATAAGATCCACTTGCTTCAATATGGTTTAGAGGCTTTTTTACATTTCGAAGGAAAAAGATAGGTGCGTCAGTTCGCTTTCTATCGCATTATTTGACAAAGAGTTGGCATTCTTGAGCAGGCTTGACACGTGCGGAAGAGCGGTGACTTGATTTTTCTTGTTTTTTTATGTTCGTCGACGCTTGTCGATTTGTTTGTTTTCTTTCAATAAATCAGTTGAGAGTCAACGCTCTGTTCGTACACTTCGTCTTCTTGTCCTCTGTTTTGTTTGGCACTGTTATACTTTTTCTTTAAAAAAATTCATTTGCTTCATATCGAGAGACGCCAAACGCCCATTGGGGCTGAGTAACTTTCCGCTCTCTACACACAATTATTTAAAAGCGCCTGGAGGCTACACTTTCTGCCTGTAACTCCTCTCACCCGCAACCTTTGCCGCGTTTTTTCATTTTTATCTCTTTTGGGTTTTCTTTAATTTAAACCACCCTCGGGCCCCCTACTGTTTCCCTCAATTTAGAACGATAAGTCGAGGCGCACCCAGTGCAGGCGGCTAGCGCGGCGCGTGCCGCGATGCTGCGCGGAAGCGTCGTGCATGCATGCGGGGCCCAGCGGAGGGATGCTATCGACTTTGACCCGAGTGCGCGGAAGTCGTTAGGCGGCCCAGGGAAATCGCCGCCGTGCACCGCGACCAGCGGGAGCCCCGCCGGCCCTTGTTCTCCGCTCGTTGCTCGTGCACGGACAGACACGGTCCGCTGGCCCGGCTTACTCCCGGACGGCCCCGGGGAGGGACGGCTGCCTCGCCCTAGTGAATGTCGGTCGTCCCTTCTCGCTCGTTCGGATACTTTCATCGGCAACAGGAGGCAATAACGCCAACCCAAGCGGAGTTCGCACTCCGAACCCTTTCGAACGCCGAACGCCTGTGTTCGGCGTTCGGTCTTCATTGCTCGGCGTTCGCATTCGAGCCTGTTCGAACAGTGAGACAAGGAAGCATCTCCTCCTCTCCCTCAGTTTCTCTCCGAATAGTGCCGAGAATCGTATGCGGAGAGCAAGTCGTCTGCTTCTTTCGCAGGAGTGGCGGTGACGTCAAAACGACGCCGAGCTCTTATTGGCTGATTGAAAAAAAAAAAGATAGTGGGTAGACCCCAAGGCATCTAACACTGAGGTCTGCCCACCATTTTTTTAATCAGCCAATAAAATCGTCGTTCTGACGTCACTGCCACACTCCTGCGAAGAAGCAGACGACTTGCTGTCCGCGTAAGGTTCATCGCGCTAACACTTAACAAAATGACGGACTGACGTCACGCGAAAACATCAAACATTGACGGGGCTCTTTTAAAGTCACACTTGCTCGCACGTCCTACAAAAGACACGGCGCTCTCTGGTGACATAACGACAGAATTATCTTTGTACACGTCCCGAGCGTGTTGCCAGCACGTTTGCTTCATGTGCTTCATGTGGCGGAAGAACCGTCCCGCAAGAAAGACACACGTCCCAGTCGGAGTCCGCAGACTGTGCTTTGTATTTATGTGTTAAAGGGGGGTGCAGCGATTTCCGGACTTCGGTCAAAGATTTGTGGAAGTTGCCCTCTGACGCTCGGAAGCAGGGAGCAGAAACCCGGTTTCGCCTGCGTGTCCTGAGTTTTTGCGTAAAAAAAAGAAGATAAGTAAATGTTGGCATTTCGGGCACCCCTCAACTCACTCCCAGTCTTCAGGGTCACACCTGGTCGCACTCCCTGTGACTTCATTCCCAGTGCCGTGCCAGGTTCCCGTGCGCTGTCTCGGAGGACGCTTCCTCTCCCTCTCTCTGCTGACATTAGCGGGCGTTATGCTGCAGCTTAGAGCCCAGCGAGGTCACGTAATCTTTTCGCCGTAGTTCCTTCGGCTGCCACTTGGGGGCAGCAGGGGGGAGAAAAGCTAGACTTTTGTATTGCGATTATGCAGCGGAATCGCGACTTTTTTAATGAAGGAGGTGTTTTCTCTGTCCTCCGGGACACGATAAACAACGTAAAAAAGACGAGATGCAAATTCTTTTAATTATAAAATCGTTGCACCGCCACGCCACTGAACGCGGATTTACGTCCAGTGGCGTGGCAAGCACTTCGCGAGCCTCCGCATACTGGCTTGCCACACACGCTGGTATACGTTCTTGCACTCATGCAATAGTTCGTATCTCGGTGAGGCAACAGGTCAGTTTTAGCGCAGCCCACACAGTCCGGTGTCCGATCTTTGCAGCCCAGCCAACACTACTTAGAATATTCACAAGGCCCTTGAAGTCGGATTGCACCAACTCGACAGCAAGCGTCCTTCGATCTGTGCCAAACTAAAAAAAAAAAAGCGCATTTTTTTTTTGCAGTGTGTTGGAAATTATTTTACTCTTACATTCAATAAAAACTGTGTTTACCAAAAATTTTGGGTATTTCTGCGCCTAGCCTTCAGGCATCCCCGATGCCGATTCCCATGGGCCTGGCCTGCACGTATTTCTTCGTTCTCATAAACTACGAAGGTGCGGGGATAGTAATCAAATATGATCCTTTTTATGATTTTACACTATACCTTACAGCAATACTTTATATAATGTACAACCTGTTCGGGAGCATCGGTTCAATGTGCACATCCCCGACTGCAAGGCGACTCCTAGAACCGCCAGAAGTGCTGTCTCCGAGCCCCGTGTCGTTATGGCTGAAGCACGCTCTGTCTTGGTTCTGGTGACATAGTAGTAGGACGACCGCTACAAAGGCTTTCTCAAGACATTACGAGAGAATCGATGTCACTTCCAATTCGGTGTATCATCTGCTTTGTGTCTAATCGGGTCAGTCATATACAGAGTGAATTATCTTTTTTATTTGCATTTTAGGCGGTCATGTTACCGATAAGAGATTTCAATAAATCTGCCCCGAATCTTGACTGCACGCGATGGTCTGAGTGCCTCCAATTTCATCACCTGGCACGCGTATGGCTGCGATCAGCTGGCAATAGATAGCCGTGTGGCTAGTTTAACGAGCACGTACCATCCATCGCACTGTTAGATTACGGGTGCACGCAGTACTATTACCAAAAACCAGTCGTTGAGGTTCACTAAGTATCAAGTTCATTGCTTTAGGAATTCCTGCATGTTCCATGGCTGTGGATGATATTGCACGGCTCAGTTCTTAGTGAACAGTGACATGAGTTTGATGGAATGCAGACTCCTCAAGATGAAGAAGCAAACAAAGGAGGCTAGCATGTTTGTAAATCTGGACATGCGCAAGTACTGTGAATATATCGAAAGTTAGTAAGAACATGTGTGGAATGGTGTCCGTGGGGATATCTTATCCAGTGAAAAAAAAAATAATTAGGAATATGAATACGGAAGACAAATAGTTGTTTTCTTTGTTTTGTTATCTTTTATTTAATAATGCTGAACGCATTTACAGTTTGGTATCACGTTCGAAGTACCAGCTCGAACCACGACGCGCATGACTTGCGTGGTGGAGGCACAAAATAAACTCTTCGTGCTCCGGGATGAATGGGAATAGACGCAAAGAATACTATGTACAGAGAGGATCTAAAGCTAAGCAGGCTTCAGTTCGACGGAACCTTCATTTGAAAGGAGATAATGTCCGGAGTGGCGAAGACGGACACTTAGGAAACTCGTGTCACAGCGGGTGTGGCGGGCCCCTTCCAGCAGGCTGTCCGAGTACTTGCTTCCCTTGAGCATGTTCTCACTGCACACAAAAAAAAAACAAAAAACGACTTAGCGAAGCACCGAATAAATTAAAGGCTCCCAAACATTTGTCATTTCGCATCTCCTTGACGTAAACCCTGGGCGTCGCAAGCTGCATATTCAATCGGAAACGCATTTCACTAGTTATGGAAACCTTCAATAATCTCGAATCTCAAATACGTCTTTATGAAATATTGAAACCAGCGCCCACACTCATACAGTCGCTCAATTGCCGGTTGAAGTATTAGACTTCAGAAAATTACTAAACGAAGGACGCTAGCGGCATATTCGTATGAAATCTTTAGAAACAAAATCATGAGCCATTCCACTTTGTGAAGGTGGATAACCAGCGAGGCTGTTTAGACACGACACAGACCCGCCCCGAGGAGCTGGAGGAAACTAGACACGCGTGACGGAACCGCAACCCGGCGGAAAGTAGACACGCGCGACGGGAACGCCACCTTGGGAGAGCGGAAGGAAGGAAACTAGGCTCGCAAGCGCTTGGAACGACGACAAAGAGAGGGCGGTGCGAGCGTAGACATGGCCGACGCGGGTCGCACAGCGGCAAATCTTCCAGGAACCTTTATTACCTTCCTGGGAGTCTACTGATCTTGAAAATTGTGCCTATTGAAAGCCAATCTTCTGAATAGACCTATTGCTGTATTACCCAAGCATCAAGGAGAATGCACGGAATGGTGTTCCACGTGCCGGCGTCTGCAGTAGTAACTGTTCTAAAAAAAAAAGCCTAAAACAAATGGCATCCCGCACGCGCGTTCGTCAACGCTTTATTTTGGTTATTTACTTCGAATTTTTATATGAGGAAGGCGTGCGCGTGCGCGTGCGCGTGCGGCGGTGCAAGCGTAGAGGTTTTGGTCACGCACACAAAAATGCACGGAACCCTATACTTCGTCTCACCTCAGCATGGACTATTGTTAGCCGCGCGTGCCAAGAGCCCGAGCTAGTTGCTTTGGATGAAGCCTCGGCGACTGCACGAGCGCTCGTGCGGCGAGTGCTCCAGTCAAGGCAGATCGAAGCTAGCCGCTCGCGCTTGCACAGCCTTCGCGGTTAGTCCGTGCTAAGGTGAGATGAAGTATAGCCATAACGCAGAATGCAAACCACCAGTGCGAGCGCAGCTGAAGAGCTGTGTTTAGTGGGGAAACTGAATAGACCTATTGCTATACTTCGTTTCAGCTTGGGTTCAGACGCAGCCGATGCTACAAGCACGAGCTTGTGGCCCTGAACAGTGCCTCTACTGCACGAGCGCGCGCGCTGGTCGGGACGCTGGAAGCCCGGGAGCTCGCGCTTGTAGCATCGGCTGCGTCTGGACCCGGCTGAAACGAAGTATAGTATTACGCAAGCATCAAGGAGAATGCAGGAATTGATGTTCCACGCGCCGCGCGTACTAGGCCTCAGCAGCAACTTTTCTAAAGCAAATACGTAAAACAAATGGCATCTTGCAGCGCGTTCGTCAAGACTTTATTTTGGTTATTTATTTCGAATATTTTATACGGGGAAGGCGTGCGCGTGTGGCGCGTGGAACGCCAATCCCTGCATTCCCCTTGATGCTTGGGTAATATAGCGAATAGGTCTATTGGTGAATAGGTCACGCAACGTGACATCAATTCTCCCGCTAAATGTGGCGGGAAAATTTAATGGGCTGTACAAGTCACGTCATGCGAGGTTTACCGCTAAATTTAGCGTGGATTTCAAATTTTCACATAAGTCACGTTACATCAATTTTCCCGCTATATTTGGCTGGAAAGATACGGACGGAAAAGCGGAAACAAACTTTGAGATTTCGGGTGGGGGAGGGGGTGGGTGTTAAAAATTAACTGCAACCTGGGACTCACCTGAAAACGTCAACGACCTTGGCAACAACGGGATGCGACCTGGACAGCCACTCTCCCATCTCGCAGGCGGCTCGGCGGCGGCGGTCAGTGCCCTTGATGTCCAGATAGTCGAAGTCCTTTCCAAGCTCGGTCGACTCAGCCGCAGTCCCACGCGGTCCAGGTCGAAGTTCTCGCGCAGACCTACGGCAACTAGGTAGGGCAGCAGTCGGGCTCTGGAGCAAGAAGGCCAAGGAACATGGAAGCCGTCGGCATGTAGCCGAGCATGTAGTAACCGATGCCCAGAAGGATGAGTGGCGTGGCGAACTGCCTCAGGGTGGACATGCCGGGCAAGGTACGAAGGCCGGACTCCGGCAGCCAGTGAGGACTCCTGGTCGGCACTACGAGCACTCACCAAGGAGTCAGCGCTGCGGTATCCTAGAGCGTGCTCACTGGAATGAGAGGGGTCCAAGTTGCGGACTTGATAAGGGTGGTAATTACAATCACACTTGCGAAAAGCAATAATACATACACACACACACACACTACATCACACGTCACATACATACATCACACTCGCACATCAAGAATAGGAGTAAGGATACACGTCACACACAACTGTAAGCAGGCGAACAAACTACTCGCAAAAGAACTTGTTGTTGGGCTAGTTGGCGTTGACTGTATTGAACCATGGTTAAAAGCGCTAAAAAAGACGTACAGAGCGCGACACTGTTAGCGCGAACAAGCGGACCGCCGGTTTTTCCAATTTTCTCTTTGAAACCGAGGGATGTCATCCAAGTTATTATTGCTACGGAAAGAGCTCATTTAGTTCTATAATGTAAACGATAAAATTTCGTGCTCGCTAATACAATTTAGAAGTAAAATGCGAAAAGGCGCCGATGTCGTGTTCGCGCTAATAGTGTCGCGATGTACACAAGATAGAAGACCGTGTTTGTCTTCTATCTTGTATACGTCTTCTTAGCGCTTTTAACCATGGTTCAATAAAACTACACGCAGAAACTCCGGTATATAAATAACAAACAAGAGCAAGGTGGCGTAAAAAATTAAAAAAGACAACTCGGCGTCACACGGGGTGAGACAAAATTATCCGGTAAAACATTCCATTCTCCACCGCACCTGGAAAAAAATGTTTGCTAAAGAAAATTCTTGCAAGTAACGAGAGAGTGCTTATTAAGCAATACGTA
>JAZHYW010045767.1:0-12840 GCA_037355805.1 Ixodes ricinus
GAGCTTGAGGAAGCGCAGGGCAAGGATTATTATGTTCGCGCTTGCTGCTTCGCGATTCGCTCTTCGTCGTTCTTATTGTTAAATGCGGCAATCCCATTGGCTGCCTTTAAATAACGTCAGGCACGAGACTCGCCACACCCTGCGCTTTCTAAGCTGATAGTGACTATGGTGTAGCCCACAAACTGAAGTGTCAAGAAGAGCACGAGAACATCAACGACCTCTAGCATCTCAAGACAATGTCTCTCCATCCAGCACAATTTTGTTTTCACTTATTAAGAAGTTTCCACGCTAGTTGGCATTCGAGGTAGCGCCCCCACAACGTTGATTCTTTGTTTTGGCGTGCGCCTCTTGAAGTTCCCTGAAAAACAAAGAAAAAATATATTTAGTTCATTTTCGTTCTGTCAACATGAATATGCTCTACCTGCTGGAATAGACATGAGGCACACAATCAAGCACAAAGGCCCTTAGAAATGGAATCTCCGGCCATCGCAGGGAATCCTATACATTTTTGAAGCGCCTCAGGACACGCGAGCTCTGCTTGAAATGCCCATTCGCCACTACGCACGATATTGTCTCCAGGTTTCATTAGTGTCTTCCCTTGACAATAAAATTACGATTAATTGGTTTGATTAAATCATGGTGTTTAAACCGAGAGACAGGGAAGAAAACTTGAAGATGTATTAGAAGAAACAAAAGAAAAGTGACAGACAAGCTTTTTAACAAACAATTCAGACTGTTTCCAGTGTATGGTTGCTGTCAGACGAGTCATTTGTACTTTACTGCCAAGAGCCCGTCGCCCAGAGACCTGCCTCTAAACTACCATATGATTTGCGCAAACAAAAGTGTTTTGCTTTTTTTTTAAAATACTGGTTTCTTTGCACGTTTAGGTGACTTTTACATCGATTTGTGTTTAGTACATCGGTGTAATATTACATCGATGTATTACATCGATGTACTTTCACTGTCGAAGACAGCATGAAAACAGCATGAAGTGTGTTACTCGTAGCGACAATGTAAAAATTACCCCGGGCACACGTATTATGCCAGGCAATTAACTGTCAAGAAGAATGACGAACAATTATTAAGCATTCTTTTTTCTTAATGAGACTTTACTTTTATGGCCTACAAACTTAATATTTTGCGCATTTCCTCGCGATCATTGCTGGTCCCACAGCTAACATCAAGCGCCGAAATACTCTGCAAAAAATGCATTATATAATCACACTCCCAAAGGGTACTACTACCTTTCAAAGAGGTGGAATTTTCTGAACATCCCTCCTGAATGATAATGGTAAACTAAGTGGAGAAGGGTGGCACCCAGCAGTTTGAGAAACACTCGCCCAATTTCTAATTGTGCACCTATAACATATCCGTCTGCCACGTCTAAAAAAAAAAAACTTCGGGAGCCCTTGACAACCCACAAGAAACAGCGAGGGATGCTCCATACACGAGCTCGCGCATTCATGGAAGAGGCATTGTAAGAGCAACACGTCTCGCCTTGTCGGCACTCTATAGGCCCGCAACCGACACCACGAACCGGGGTAAGTCATCGCTAAGGGCGCCCTGTTGACCCACTAGAGGCAACGTCTGCACTTGACTGAGGTGGGCTACCAGAGCAGGATTGCTCAAGGGCCCTCTTAACGTTTCGTAAGCCCTTTTCCAGCGCCGAGGTCACCGAGCAGAGCAAAAGAGCACGCCTTCCGCCGGCGGAAATGCGCGGCTAAGCGGAGCGTTACACGGATTCTCCGCAATTCCGGGGTCGAAGGAAAACACGGTGTATAAATTTTTTCGCGGTCAGGTTGGGGTTGCGCTTAATACGCTGCTGTACTTTTTTTTTATAGCTTAAGTTTTTTATGTATTTATTTTTTATAGTTTTTTATAAGCAGTGCATTACTGAAGCCTGTGTGTTTTTAAATAGTATAGGATGGACGACTTTAAAGTAGCACCACCATATGGACTATGCTCATGCGTCGCCTCGTTCGCTTTACAGGGACACTGACACCCCCCAAAATTTTTATTTATTTCTTCCAGGCGATTTATTGAGGTGTCAGAAGACTACCAATCAATATTTTGCTACAGTCTCGCATATATTTTTTAATAAAGTAAAAAAACGCAACAGCTTGAAACCGAAACCGGAACTAGACTAGGAAGAAAGAAGAAATATAGAGGAGAAAAAAGTTACCAAAAACCACGTAACTGTGCTACTTGTTTTTGTTTTTTTCTTTTTTTCAGTCAATGTATTATGCGCTTTTTAGAAGTCACGAAAAATGGGAATTATATTTTTTTTTCTCTTTTTAGTATTGGAGGAGTGCCTTCGATGACCCACGACTTTCATTATCTTTGGTCCTTGTGTCTAAACCGTATGAAAAACGGCACTTGACGACGGAGCAGAGACTCGAGAGTGAGCGCGACTCTACCGGCCAGTTCACGATCAGCTACTTCGGATGGAAAAAAAAACGAATTTCGAGCCGCAAATTGTGTTGTGGGTAGTTGGGATCTAATATGTCATTTACAACAAAAACCTTGACACGCATAAATACCCTGTCAGCGTCCCTTTAAGAGTTGTAGCTAGGCCGTTTGAAGGGTTTTGCACTTTCTGTATCTGTGCTGGCCAGGGAGAGTAAATCGATTGGGTGTGATATAGCTTGGAATGAAAAAAAATACAGACCGCGTGACAGTGACAGCGATCTGATTACTGTATTAAAAGTTTGTTTTCGCTGACCTCGCAGCTTCGGGTGATTTGTGACATGCCATGAGTTAATTTTCATTTATACATTGTTTTCTCGCTTCATTATTGTCAAGGTCCATTGAAAAAAGACAAGAGTCCGCGTGACGTGTGAGATCCATTAAATGATTTTTGTTTGTTCGTTTCTTCATTACAAAAACTGGCCTGGCACGCTTTTTTTTTGTTTTTTTAATCTTAAAAATGAGGGAACTTTTTGTAAACAGGTTCTAATTATCTAGTAAATTGTTCTATTGTTGTTAAGGTAAAGCGATGCCTACAAATCCGCACACGGACTCCCCTTCCGATAGCTAGTTGAAGCACGTATGCTATGTTCGAAAAGCCCTTATTGTACCACGAGCAGCGGAAGCAAGCCCTCGTGGAATATAGATTAAATATTAAAAAATATAGCTTAATAGCCACCATAGTCTTTAAACAACGAAAGTTAAAGATCGCTTTTTCGTCTAATAATATTCATTCTGTTTTGTTTTTTTTTTTTCAGTGACGGATACAAGCAAATTTTTGAACCGTCACTATGTTTTGTAGTCTATCGAAGCTCGTCAGGTCCTTTCGCTAAAGCAAGACCTAAATGTTTAGGTTTGTTGATTTTGTCTACCGTTTAACACCCGTAATGCACTAAATCTGCCGACCATTGGCAACGTTCAATGCTGCCGATAGTTTCCATCATTTCCGTTGGGACTTCGAACTTGTGCAGTGACGATTTCTAACGCGGTCCCTGCAGTCGGAAGGGTCTCTACTAGGCGCGTTAAGTGTATACCTTCTGATATAGACACTGTTGCAACGTGCCCACGAATCTCCATCTTCTCTGTTTTGTAATCAAGGGATCTAGGCGTCCACGGAACCGATGGCTGCAGTTACAGCCCGAAGAAGTCTGCAACGATGGGCAAAGACAGCAATTAGCGATGATCCCCACGGGCTAAAGTCCTTTCCTAACACCTTGACACCAACATCAGACTCCCGTGATAGTATAGCTGCCATATCATGAATGTCATGACTGTAGTGAGAAATCACAATATCAAATAAACTTCTCTTGAACAATCGCCCTTATGTCTGAAGTTAAACAGAATAATGTGTTTAGGGCGATTGGCAGATGTTTCTATTTCTCTTAATATGGTAATAACAAAAACGTTCAGGTGATCAACGTGTGTGAGCGGCCATTTACTGTAGCAGCAAACGACCTTCATCATATTTTGCATTGGGTTATAGTTGGGACAATTGTCAACTAAACATAACCTTGAACTTTGCAACTCTGGAAACGCTAGCACTGTCAGCTCTAGTGATTAAATCATGAATATTGTAAAAAAAAGGTCGTCAGAAAAATACACATTCCATTTGTCCGCAGTTTTACTTTGTGACTAAGGAAAACTCGGGTAAGAATTGGGAAAAATCAATTCCTTCTAGCGGCAGTTTCTCCAAAGAACAGCCAATGATTTGGGCTTTCTGAATATAGTAGCACGTATAATAAAAATAAAGGAAGATACATTGGTGGATTCTTTTGGAATGCGTTAGCATGACCCTTGGGAAACGCCACACGCGTCCCCTTAGGAAACGCTAACGCTGACCCCTTCACTCTTCTGTTTTGCCTTTCCTTTGGCTTTCTCTTTAGCTTCCTCTATGTCTTGCTGCCTGTTTTTGGCTTCGTTACGGGGTCAGCGTTAGCGTTTCCCAGAAAATGACTTGTGTGGCGTTTCCCAAAGATTATGCTGACGCATTCCCTAAGGATCCGCCAATAGATCTTCCTTTACATTTGTTTTCCGGTGAAGCGGGTTTGCCAAGCCCGCTTCGCCCCAGCCTCTGTCGCACACAGACCCGCGTCGTCTTGCCGCTTCTTGCACCGCATTTCGGCCAGCCGAGCTAGGCGCTGCTTCCGCTCTTCTGACTCGTTCGCCTGCCTTGCACACTTAGCCTGACGCTGCTTTCGCTCTTCATCGGTTTCCCCCGCGCTCATTGGCTTCCGCCCCGTGACGTCACCTCCCTCTCGCCTTCTCACTCCTCTCCTCCTCTCTACGCGGCGCGCTTCCTTTCCACTGCTTTGTCCGCAGACGGACGGCGTCAGCTTTTCCCTGTCACCTAGGTACTAATGCTAACGTAGTTAAGAAAATGGAGCGCGCGTTCAGTTTAGCGTAAGTTATTTCCAAAGGGCATATTTTTAGGTGTATAATAAATGTTGCTAAAGTTGAAGCCTGCACGAGTAGGTATGACATACTTAAAAGTATGTCATAGTCTGTGCCCTCCTTCATCCAGTCCGTCGTTGTTGTTGTTGTTTTCTTGCGCTGTTTTAATCTTTTATGTAAAATAAACTTTTAAATAATTTTGTAGACTTCGGAGAACTTTCATATGTTCTTAACAATTTCAGGACTACTATGATCGGTGCTTTGCATACGGCGGAACCATGTTTATCGGTTTTTGTAGCACATCCAACGCACGAGGCTTTAGGGTGCACTTGTTAATACCCAACGCTGTTTCGTTGTCGGTCACGTCACTTCTTCAAAACTTCCGAAAGATATATTTATAATGATGAATACCATAATAAATATATAATGAGCAAACATGATGAGCCTTTGTCGATCACAATTAGAATAATCCGATTTGTTCTGAGGCAAGGCAAAAGTGAAATAGATTTCTTAACTTTCCACACACATCAACGATCGACAAATGCGATTCTGCTCACCGTAGCACGGCGCCCACTGCCAAGCATGCTCGAATGAATGGAATGGGCCGCATGCTGGCCAGCGCCTTGAGGACCAACTGGGCCGTCGAGGCGGCCGCCGCTTGCTGCTGCTTCTCCAAACTCCTGCGCACTTTTCCGCTCTGATGATCCTTGAGCAGTCTGTCCAGGTCGAGGTACTGACTCGCCTGAATGAGGCTGCAGGGAATTAAAAGAAAGACAATGTTGCTGTTTTTTCTCTTTATCTCCGGCATGCTACATTATGCCGACTCTGTCCCTCATGGAAAAATAAATGATGTTTCAAGCAGCAAACAAGGCAAAAAGTTAGCAGAAGGTGCTCCGCCACCTGTTGAGTTAGTATGGCAGGTTATATTCTAACCCTACTCCTTGTATATTACTTACTCGGGCCCTCAAGAAAAAGTAAGTGATGATGATAATTGAACAGAGAACAAGGCAAAAGAGTTGAGCGAGAGTGCTCCGGCACCTGATGGGTGAGTATCACATGCTGTGTTCTAATTCAACCCATTCTGCCCTTAAGAAAAATTAAGTGATGTATGATGATTATGATGATAATACTAATAGACGCAATCTGTAAACAAAATCAAGACACGAAGTTGGCAGAAGTACTGATGAGTCAGGGTGCATACTAATCACACGCCTTCAATAATATCCAGTCGGGCCCATAAGGAAAGAGTAAGTGATGTTGATTATGATGAGGATGATGATGATAACGATGCGATCTACAAACAAAAAACAAGGCACAGAATTAGCAGAAAGCGCTCCGGCACCTGTTGAGGTAGTACGGATCCTCTTCGCTAGACCCCGGCTGCCCCTGTCCCCTTCTGCGGTGGGGTCCGACGCCACCGCCATGCGCGTAGGGCAGAGGCAGCGCGTGGCCGCCGTGGCCGAAGACTGGCACACGCCACACGGTCTGCTTCGGCGGGTGCTTGCCGACCGGTGCGTGGGGCAGCGGAGGTACGGGCAGGGGCGACAGCGGCGAGTGGGCCAAGACCAGGAAAAGGATGAAGCTGGACGCCGCCAACCACACGGGCAGGATGTGGCGCACCAGGACCACGAGGGAAGGCCCAGCTCTGAAAGGGAGGAACGAATTGCTACACCCGAACTCACGTTTGTGACGTCACACTAATGCAATAGCAATTCCTTTGTGCCGACGCACGCACGGTTGCTTCAACAATGAAAAAAAACGGTCTTCTGCGCATGCGCACTATCTACAGCTCATATGGGTGGGTGCTTGTTTATAAACTGATCTGCTGTATTTGTGGGTTCACTGATCGATTGTAAGTTAGGGATCTTTCTAACGAGTAGGCAGGACGTCACTTTCCTTATTAAGTCACGTGACAGAGCAATCTCTTTTTTTAACATTATAACACAACCCTGAGACTGCACAAAGCAAAAGACGACACACACACAAGGTCTCTAACCCTGTTTCGGCTGGGTTCGAGATTTTGCGTGTGTCTGTCGTCTTTTGCACACTGTACAGTTTTCGGGTTGCGTTATAATGTCTCATTTTCACCAGCTCGTTGGCGCTTAGACTTTCTGTTCATTAACCTTTGTGTATTTTTTTGTGTGTTGTTTTTTAAGTTTGTGGTTGCCTTTTTTGTGAGCACAAGCAATTAACAAGACTTAGATTAAGCTATGCCCCATACATTTCCTGGGACATTGACAGTGACGTGCTAAGACGGAACGTTTTTTAGCTGCATTAATTGCAATTGATTGGCTCTTCGCATACTTTGCAGGAAAGCGAATTCTGCGCATCTTTTTTGTGTGGACCAATAGAAAGCGAAGGTATATGTCTTGGTAGCATTCACTGCTCCCTAAAATGTGTCAAAATGTAGAGCACACAAGGCAGTAACTACTATATCCCTCTGAGCACGCGATAGAATCGAAAGCAATCAGATTCAATTATCACTACACGTATGCTCAAAGGCACCTTTATGCGAGGGTCTATTAATGCAACAATCATGGCTCATTCGCAGACTATAAATGAGGAAACGCATGTCCTCACTCGTTTTCCTCCGACAAAGAAAACGCTTCAGCGGTGCGAGACAAAACTCCCATCACTCAATCGGTGACAGCCGCCCACGACAGCTTCCTTAAAAGAATCCAGGTCGCGCCCATAATCTCCGCTTTCTCTCCTCGCGAACATCGGCCACTCTCGTCGTTGTCAATTTACGCTGACACGTGACTTTCTCTAACCTCGCCCTCAGCTTCATATAAGGTAGATACTAACCTATTTTGATTGATGGCACACGTTTTGGGAGTGTTCTTTGACGATGAATCAAACTAGCAAAAGAAGACCCTGGGATTTCCGAACTTTTGAGAGAGGATATTATTGCGCAAATAACGCGGAAATGTTGCGAAAGCACGAGAAAAATTGAGCGTTAAAACAAAATGGTCGATAGAAGAATTTCCCATTTCATCGGAATGTGAGGGTGCGTTGGAATCGACACTGTGTTTTTAAATTATGTAAATTCAACGAAGATTATTTTTTAGGAAGACTTATCAACTGCCAGAATCCAATACATTTTGTTACGCAAAAATTATCCGAGTCACGTAGCTTGCAAACAAATTACGTGGGCTAATTTTAGGTTCAATGCATTGAAGAAAAAAGATAGTAATCAAGTTTTAGCATGAAAAAAAAATCATATGGATCCTCTACAGCCTCGCATCTTTTGTGAACGTCAAATTTTTGCTCCAAATTAAAAATTGAGTCAGATATCTTTCTGAGTAAAATATGTTCTGTCAAGAGCGTAGGAGTGTCCATCTGTCACACAATACATGTGAACTTCGCAAAATTAAAAATTAAGGTCATTCCACGCTTTACTGAAAATACAAAACAAAAATCAAAGACTCCCAACAATACCGCGTCACCTTTTATTTACCTTTGTTCAATCGACAGCAAATTCACTTTCTTTTTCTTACGAGGGATAATTATTAGGACCGAATCGTCTAATACTACGCTGCCGACGATCGCTGTCACTTTTCCCGTTACGCTACCTCATTGTGCTCGAGATCCCTGGATCTTTCGCACATCGGCGACAGCCGTCCCCCGTTCCCGATTACGAGACAGGCATCCACACATAGGGGACCCATCCGACGGCATAAAGAAGCCGCCAATTTTCTGCTCCCTTGGCGCGAGCTGGCGTGAGAGCGACGCGTCTGTTGGGAGGAGCGCACGTTGGTCGCGTGCCGATGAAAGTGCCGTCGACGGGCCTTCCCTAGCAGTCACGCCCCGCCGCCTGCCCGACGTGTAACCCCTGCCACGTCGCCTCCTTTGTGCCGCGGGTCAACAGACGAAAGAGTTCGCCGGGCAAACAGAGCGAAGATGTCTCCGTTCATAGAGACGCTAAATAGGATACACCTCAAAATAACGAGGCTTCCGCCATCTTGGTGCTGAAAATCGTTGTTGCCGTTTGTCCGAAGCTCTATTTGAAATCGCACGCAGCATTTCCGTCTTCCAGAAATGTTTAGTCAGCCCGCAATGCAGCAAACCAGTATCGCACGAACTTCCTGGCGGCATGTGCAAAGCGCAGAAAGTCACTTTATCACAGAAAGAAAAAAGTCTGTCAGTTCACTTTCCTGCTGAGCAATGAGACAGCCAATCACGGCAAACGATAGCAGGATCTCAGCCAATGACGAAGCTCAGAATCGCAATACGCCAAAATAAGCGATGTGCGCAGGGAATGAAAGTGGACGTCATGGCCATGGTCTCTGCGCATATCGCCTTTTAATGGTCTGATCGTTTTTAAGCTTGGTCATTGGTTTGAATTCTTTCTATTGTTCGCCTTGATTGGCTGTCTCCATGTTCTAAAATAAAAAATAGATAAAGTCGCCGAATTTTTAGGGTGTCTAGCTATCGCTAATTGTGCCCGCAATGCACTAAATAACGGAATGGCGGCCCCCGCAAAATAATCGAAATGGAGTGCTGAAGCGTAACTTATTCTATGGCTCGAGTTCCGTCTCTGTAACACAGGCAGCAGTTTGTCTTCACCCGGATATTTATGAACTTTCACTTTGAGCGGAGTAATCTTATTATCAGACTGCTTACAGTCTCCATACAAATGTACGAGACAGAATGAAAGCACGCTTCGGACAAGTTCAAAGCACGCTAAGGAAAGCAAGCTGCGATACAATCGAAAGCGCACCGGGGCATCTGTACCATGCACATTCCAACCCCTCAGGACGACCCGTCACCTGAACGACCCCTCAGGACGACCCACTATGTGGCTTAGTCTTCAAAAAGGCGTTTGATACATTGTTAGATACTTTATGAATCGAGCAATGCAGCTAGAACGCGCGAACTCACCTTTTGTCGGTTCCCTTAGCGTAATTGAGAGAGAGTAAGCTAATAATTTCCTCAGTGCAAGATTTATCCCGTCGGAAACAAGGCATACCAAAGAACGACTCGAAAGCACTATGATATATCCACTCAACCACACAAAAAAAAATCTTTTATTTTTATGACGGGTTGTGATATGTTAGACAAACGAGCAGATAGGCCCAAAACGCAAAGAGGTTCGGAACAGACAAGATTTTTCGGATCGCGTACTTATTCCTTCCTTTTAGTACCACCACCAACAAATTTGTTGAATTATTCCTTCGTTACACATGATTCTAACCGGAGACAACCGACGACGGGGACAAGAGACAAACACACACGTCTCAATTGAGACATGTGTGTTTGTCGCTTGTTCCCTTGTCGTCCGTCGTTTTGGGTTAGAATCATATGTAACGTTAACCAACTCGCCTGTTTATTGACCTTGACTTCTATAAATGCGTAAAAATAAAATATAAGTAATCACTAATCAGTATGAGCTTCGGCTGTCACTGCACCTCAACGTGCTCCACTCAACTGTTAGAGTCACTGCATTAGCGTGATGTCCTGAACATGAATTTGTACAAACAGCTGTCATGTTAAGGCAGCTTTTCTGTACCCCAATCTAGTCAATTATACCGTAACATTTGGAATACCTTTAGAAAGTCAGACGATCATAATAAATAGGTTACAGAAAATACATCGACCTGCTAAGGTCTGTTTCAGCTCCCTCCATTCTACGGGCACCTGCAATTTTGGGAGAGCACAAAAAAAAAGTAAACACAAAAGATTTGAAGGTACTGGCACAGATCACTTGCGATTCTGTGACGTCGTAGCACCAGGATGACGAAAATTTGCGCGTCCTCGTAACCTTATTCGCCCCGTCGCTTCCCGCCCTTGACCAACGGTTCGCAGGAACAGATTCACGCCACAAAGCTGCGAACTTGAGTGGCATCAACCGAGCTCGCAGTTCATCATGACTGAGCTTCCTCGTAACACTTAAATGGCGAGACGATCGAAAACCTCAACGGCCTCGTTAACATTTCTGACGCACAGACTGACTGCGATAGCTTGTTTCTCGCGACCACGCAGGACGCAGTGTGGACAGATGAGGTGAGGCCTCGACGTTTTGACAGCCTCGATACCTGACAACCCGATGCTGTCGGCATGTACCAGGCCAATATTTTCCCTTTCACAAGTCGTTTCTCTTCTCTGTGTCAGTGCATGCATGTGACCGACAATGTTTTGTTTTGTTTTTGCTATCAGCTCGTCGATATATGGGTCATTCCTGGAAACCTGGTCGAACTCCGATACCATCTGCGGAGAACGGGCGTCCAGAAGCGCGTGTGGGAGAGCGCATCGGATCCGTTCCAAATCGAAGAATAGTCGCCGGCAGTGTTGTGTCAGAAGACCCGTTTGAGTGCTGAAGCCCCAAGGCGGTCCCTCCTTTGGAGCATCCTCTTGTTGCGTGACACTCTGATCGAGTGGTCGGGTAACCCGTTTTATAGCGCGTGAAAAACAAACTTCCTACAGAACTCTTGCACGTAAACGTACGCACGGAAAGGCTTTCATTATTATAAATGAATAAGATTACACAAACTACTGATTTTAAGAAAATAAAAATTGTCCGCTGATTCCAGTTCTTCAATCCTCTGATGTACTTCGCTCACGTTAACTGTAAACATAAAATTACTCGAGACCCATCCTCCTACATACTGACAAAGCCTGGCAGATCGCCACGAGAAGCGGCCGCCGAAATGGAAAAAGTGGAGCGGCAGACAACGGATGAGAGGAGAGCCACGTGACTGGCGCCCCGCCGCGGCGAGACGCAGAAACATACTTTTCCCGAGCGAACGAGTGTGTTTCGGGTCCTCGCCGCTGCAAAAGCTGTGCGCTGACGTCCAGGTTCCCTGAGAAATGCCAGGTTCCCCAAGAAATGGCTCGTTGATGCTCTGTGCTACCAGATCCTCGCGCTCCAAATCTGCGACCGGGCACTCTAGGGCTCCGTCGTCGAACTGTCAGGCTTTGTGCGTGTGAGTCTACTTTTCTCCAGACTACAGTTACTGTCAACTTAATAAACTCGAGCGTGGCGAGTCCCGGGTGTCTTCTTAACGCTCCGTAGCCCATGAAATTGCGGCATCACCCAATAAGAAGTCCGAGAAACAAATCACGAAGCACGAAGCTTCATTACCACGCGTCACGCCCTGCGTTTCTAAAACTCTCAGTGACTTTATCTGGAGCAAGCCAAACGCAGCAATCTACGGGTGAAGAAACTTTGTAAAAGCCGATACGAAAAAAAATACATATTTTTTAAATCTACAAATGACGTTTGCGATATGTGACATTGAATATGACGCTCCATTCGTTCACGCCGTGCTCGGTGTCGCTTCGCGGACTCGATGTTGCTTAGATTGCCGTGACCGGCTCGTTCATTACTCTGTGAGGAGGTAGACGCACGCACATTTTGTAGAATGGTGACGTAATGACGACTAACCGGGAAGTAACCGAAGGGGATCAGAACTGTGTCACGTACGTTCTACAAGAAACGCTCATTTAAGCCTCAAGCTCATCGTTGCTTTCACCGAGAAAACCTACGACAAAGTGGTATCCAAGCGGTGCGAGAAATAGGTTAGGGGTTAAAGTACTTTTCTGAGATAAACAATTTTAAGTCAGTTTTGAAAAAAAAAGTGGTTCTGCGACTGAGGCGACGATTGTATTTTCGCCCAGAAATGCCTACTCTGTACAAAAAGAATCTCCCATAAGTTGTGATGATAGGCTTTGCGCATTCGTATATCGTACAGTGTCACTCATCAGCAAAGTGATCCCCTCCTCGCAAAAAAAAATTAAATTACGTGTTGTTTTTTTCGCTTTTTGTTTTTTTTCGAAAATATATTAAATTACGCGTCGCCAAACGCTCATTCTCAGCCTAAATGTAGCAGCTAGTGGTCAGAACCAGATGCCATAGTTTCGGTACTATCCACCACGATCTTATTCAAAAGTATATGTGATTTCCTGAAAAATGCAATGCGGAAAATGACGACCCAGAACTCGAATACATGGGAGCAATACGTAACCGGAACGAAGTACAAGATG
>JAZHYW010045768.1:0-24818 GCA_037355805.1 Ixodes ricinus
GTTTTCGGAGTTTATTTTTCGTCAAATTCGGAGGGTGTTTTTCGGAGTTTATTTTTTGCCGAATATTCGGAGTTTATCGGAGTTTATATTTGTTTGATTCCCAATTCTCCGATATTCGGAGTTTAATTTCGCAGTGTTTCCTATTGAAAATAAATATGTAAATAATAACCGGATGTAAACGTATGCCAAATAAAAAATAAAACGCGCTTGTATCGATTAAAATTTCTTCAGTTGAATTTGACGTTCGTGCCATTGCCATTGGCAATATTAATTTGTCCCACGAAAAGTCGCACACAAGTGTTGCTTCGATAAACGTCGATACCTTATAATCAATAAACTCCCGGGGGCAGTTGCTACAAAGCTCGTAGTCATCCCATCCTATTCCATCAATCTAGCCCGCGGCCGCGCGAGGTGGAGTGGTTAAGGATGTAATAGAGAGTTTCAACGTGTCCCTTTTCTCTATTTAATACAATCTCTATAGTCCATAGCTTTCACTGTTACAAAAACATACCTTCTCCTTTCTCTAAATCACAAATCGCATGGCTGAAACTGGAAACCAAAAGAGTGGCTATTGTCGTGACCCGAATGTACAATGACCTGTTGCCCTGAATCAACCTCGACGAGACAAGCGGCAAGGCCCCTTTTGACAACGGTTTGAGATTTGAAAGATAATTATGGTACCATTTTCCCAGAACCATTGAATCCGTGCTGATCAAATTGTAAAAAAAAAAAATTGTTTTATTTTTTTTTTTTTTTGCGGGGGGGGGGGCGGGGGTGGCATTGGCACATAAACATTCGGAGTTTATCGGATAAATCCGAATTGACCAAAATTTTGCCGGCGTGTGGTTTTCGGAGTTTTTCGGATTTATCCGAAAACACGGAGCCCTAGTTATATCCAACAGCTATCAAACCGCTCGTAGAAGTTGGTATCGCCAGCTCGACGTCAGTGGACTGAACGTCCACATGTAGTTTTGGGGTGTTACATACGGGACAAGGGGTGTACCCGTATACACCCCTATTTCTAAGAGTGGATGTATACTCTAGGGCCGGCTCGTCCTGGAAGCGACGCCATACCTTCTTTCTCTCTTACCACTGCGAGTCGAGAACACAAAAAAATTACGGAGCGAACACATCACCGAAGCCGCCGTGATGCGTAGCCTGTTTCGTTTATCGTCCATGCTTTCTTTGCGTTCTGAATTCGTAATATGCTATAGACCAACCCGAACCACTCCCTCTACTTATCCCCTCGCACGCCGTATACTTCAGATTTCCCCAGTGCGTCGAAAAGACGATGGGTGGCGCTGTGCATTCCGGTACGGTCTATACTGCCCAACCACAGGGTGTCCTAAAACACTGGAGTCCAAACGAGAGAAAGACCATGCGCTAACGTATATCCTTACAAGGAGGGACTGATATGCCGCCTGTAGATTTTCATTTTCATCCCACTGTAAACTCTACGAGCGTTCCGAACCAATCCCTACGCAGCGAGCGTACCACGAGACCCGAAAATTGAACTCAGCAACGCGAAGAAAACGCTCCTTGAACACCTCCTATATATAACGAGGCCGAAATGCATTACTTTCTATGTCATCTAAAGAGGCGCACGAATTGGACATGAGCGCTGAGGTCTGTGTCCTCACTGATCATTTTGCCTTTGAGGTGACGTACAAAAATTCGCAACTACGCCCTTGTTTCACTGACGTCTCGATAATACGAACCCCGTTAATACGAATACTCCGTTATATAGAAAACATTTCCGGAAACGATCTGGGTAAGGACCTGCATTTTGTCGCGTTATTATCAACAACTCCCATTATGGACACTTTGTTTCTTGGGGATGTGGGGTGGGGGGGGGGGGTGGAGGTATTCATATTAAGATGCCACCAGGGTATCTGAAAAGGGTTGACTCCCTCTGTGCGGCATCGCATTGACTGGAAGTTTTCCTAGCTTCTTCCTTCGTGATTAATTCTGAAGCGGAACAGGGTAGACGGAGACTCCAGACGCATTGTTCGTTCTCATCTGAGTTGCTATTTCATTTTATCGCGCGCGCGAACGGTGTCGTTCGGCGAGTACAAAGAGAATTCGAGGCTTCGTGTTTCGAAACGACGGCTGCGGGCCAATCTCTTTAGACGGGGGCCCATTTCCATGCAAAAGGGCCGCGCTCCACCGAGGCGCCACCGTCACCTCGACTTCGGAGCATAGCTGATATACACCATTCACCCCTTAAGCTGACAGTGCGTTGGAAGCTACGGGCTCGTTGGACCAGTGAACGCGCCTAAATTTCGCCAGGTGATCTCGCTCCCGCCCATACCCACACACTCAGAGAGAACGCGGTCAGGTGATGGAATGCAGGCCATTGATTGGGCCGGCGACTGCGTAGCTTCCAACGCAGTGTCAGCTTGGGGGAGGACAGAAAACAGAGTTCTAGAATAGGGGCTGCCACGTTTCGGGCAGCCCAAACAACTTGGGACGTCGCATTGCGCATGCCCAGAACGTTTTCGCTTGCGCAGTGTGACGTCTCAAGCTGTTTGGGAAACCAAAGCTTTGGAACCCCCCCTCCCCCCTGTTCTAAAACTCTCTAATAAACTCCGGTCACCCCTAAGCTACGTATTCATTCGACCAATCGGCTGTCTCCCTTCATCACCTGACCCCACTGTGTCTGACACCACGTGATCACGTCGCGTGACCTCCAACAGAAACACATGCAGTAACGCATGGAACGCGTACTCACGTGATCGGGAGGCTTGAGCATCCGCTGCGTTCGAACGCGTTACGCTTCTCAAAAAGGCACAAAAAAAAAACTAACTTCAACAGTTTTTTTTTTTTTTCAAGGGCAATGTTGTATTGTTCTGGAGCGGTAGCGTGGTTTATTCTAGTACTTCAGCGATGCGATGCAAAGGACTTCTAGTATTTTTCCGTTTCCAAACTATACACAGTATATATTTGGTATAAGCATATACGTTCACGAATTTCCATCGCGTCTGCTAGGTGCTCACAAATGTGCCATTTCAAATTTTTTTTTTTAGTCCTCCCTGCTTAAAAGACTAGGCCTGCGCCATTTTTTCTACTTCTGAAGTCGCCCTAGCGCAGAGCCGCCTAAGTTGCTTCCAACGTCTCGCGGCGAGCGCGTCGCGTCTCCAGCTCGTTACTCGCCCTCCCGCGGCAGAAAGGGGAAGCGCTCTAGTGAGGGTCCCCTTAGTTCTCCTGCTCAGCGGGCACGGCCGAACTGCTCGCGATCATGGCTCGCGAAATGTCATTTCCGAACGCAAACAACACTATTCACTTTCCCAATGTCAGTGCTGCAGCCGGTATGGGATTGTACCTTATTAGACAGGTTTAGCGTTGCGTATAGAAGCAAACGCAAGCACTGTGTCTTTGCGTTAGAGTTGCGTGCTCCACGTTGTTCAAGCGCGTCGTCGCCGTGCTGCAATCCAAGACCGCAATTTTGGGCTCCGCACACGCGCAGGCAGTGTGGAACACGCAACGCTAACGCAAACACAGAGTGCTTGCGTTCGCTCATATACGCAATACTAAAACTCACTACCGTCTCACCGGTTTTTAACGCCAACGAAACGGACTGCATGTGAGCAGACATTCAAGCGGGCAGGCGTCCTTCGAACTGGAAAGGCATGAGATTGGCTAGACGACGGCGCGTAAGAACTAAATAAACTAAATGCACTGGGAATATTGTTTTTCGACTTTGATAGCACCAAATCCGTTGTCCACAATTAATGTAGTTTTACATGGATATCTCAGATTAGCTAGAATGTGTTTCATTCATTTTAGACTATTTATATTTTATAAGTTGTTAATCAAAATGCTGCAATTGGCACCAGTGATAATGATTCGGACACCTTTAATTGCCGTACTTGTTCGTGCGTTTGAAATTAGGTTCTAAACAACAAATTATATTAGAGCTTCAAAAACTACGTGTTCAAATATCTTCACTGTGTTATTGTTATTAATACAAACTGTGGCGATGTAGGCCCCAAATAAATGTGGCGGTCATAAAATAACCCATTTAACCATAAAAGACTTTTTGAGAAAGATCTGTTTGTTTTATTTTGATCAGATGAAAATTTTTGATATCGTTATCAAGATATATATAGACAAACAGCCAAACACTGGATGTAATAAAAAGTCATATGCGTCACGCGTTGCTTAAAAAAACGCACACTGTTTTTCTTTGATTCGGATTCCGTCCTTGGGTTTTCGTAGTGAGAACAGTTTTTCCTTATTCACTGTATAAATTTTGTGAACATATTCTAAACTAGTCACCCGTGGCGATATTTTGTAAACTTTGTTCGTGCGCTGGGAATTGAAGTAAAATCTTATGAATACCCAAAAACCCGTTAAAAGTCCCGCAGTTCATTATTTTACGTGACAGTTATCTGAGCGAGAAAAGGGGAGCAAGAACACATATATCAGAACTGATTTTTTTTAACAAATACAACAATATATGTTATTTCTAAGGTGTATGAAAGACTGTATTTAAAAGAACACTGAACTCTCCAAAATATTTCGAAGTGCCTGGATCAGACACGTATGTCACAAAATAAAGTTTGCGCAAACAACTTCTTTAGCTCAGCAGTAACGCTGTGAGACACACCTTGAGTTACGAAAGAATCCGATATTCCCACCTATACCGAGAAATTAAATCAAATAGAGGTTAGTTTCTGTTTCGCTCCAGAATTAAAACGTGCCTTCTGGCGTAAATATTACGCTAAACACCTTTTTTGTTTTCAGGATAAAGAGGTGACCTGCGCTCACAACACCCTTAGCTTTCTCGTATAAGCAGCAATAATTTGTGTCGCTTAGCGAAGCCAGCACACTAAAAAGACTCAGCAACTGGCATACCGGCACGAATCTCCGACCCTCACTATAACCGCCATTTTGAAAAACGAGTGGCGCCACCTATAGTCAGTTGGCGTACTCTCGTCGAGCTACAGCGTGTTGGCCGTCCCCTGGCAGGTCGGCCAACCATTAACGATGACGTAAGGAGCAGTCCTTGGTGACACTGCCCCAGCACGATTCTGAAAACCAGCATTGCCCAGTCCGGGTAATGACGTCGCCTTTCATAATCAACTATAATCCTCTGTTTTCTTCGAAAGGATGACTTGGCGATGAGTTGATTAAACAAAGAAAAGGGGCACTTCGGTAAGCCGTTCTGACTGCAGCCGTGAGAAGCTATTCTTAGATTTGCGCAGCTGTCGTTCGAGGGAGTCTCTCTAAAGAGCGATTCTTCGTACCTTTTATTTTATGCAAAAGAAGAGCTCACCGAGGCTTCAAAACCGAACAAAAAATTCGGAGTTTAATTTTATGTTTTAAAAGCGTAGCGGAAGAATCGCGCGCAGCCATAGCAACCAAGATCTAAACCAGACGGATAATTTCTTGCCCCACTTATCGATCCGGCAGGTCAATGAAACGATTGGACAAAGGTATACTAAACGCCTGGTACAATAAAGTAAAAAAATAAGCAAAAAAAAACACGCTAGTTTGACGTCATTGTTTCTCGTCGCGCCTGCGCTAATCGTGGCAGTGACGTCAGATCGTGCGTCCCTGGGACTCTCGGCCAAACGTTCCTTTTTTTAGTTCTTTCCTCTACGTTCCGTGGTTATTATTTTGTTAATAAATAAATGTACGCGTCTTATACTTATGTGGGAGAACTATAAGGATGTATACTGAAGCGTCCACACACACACACGCATACACACACACAAACATACACACACACAAGTAAGTAGAAACGTTGATATCGTGTTCATACACACATTGAGAAGGCCTCTTGTTTTTAGGCCGCCGTCATGCTGCTGACCGTTTGAGTGTGACCCTGAACACATCTAAACTGCGTATATGATTCTTTTATTTTTTACACATATTTCCTTCCCCGTGAGCTTAAAAAAATACTTGTGACAATGGTATTTGCGATTATTTCCCACAGATAACGCCTAAAGTCAATCTCGCAAATACCAAAAAGAAATTAAAAAAACAACTCTGTACGCCGTGTGGAAGTTTCTGAAGGCTACCGACAGATGCAGGCAGTGTGTTCCCTCGTCATAAGCGGATACAAGCGTTTGCAATCCAGTCGATCACACTCAAAGATAAAACCCGGACTTTTTCGCAAAACAAAAATTCTTATAATTCAGAGGCGAGTCTACACGCCCCAGAAACCGTGTCACCCTAACACCGGCGATGGAAAGGCTGCAAGGAAGAGCCCCCCTAGCAACCCAATGGAGATAGAAACCATCATGTATGCTACATCTAGTATATCTCCCTGTAATATGTCCTATGCCCCCCCCCCCCCCCCATCCCGACAGTATCTGAAATAAATAACGCGCCTCCGCTGCACTGACAGGCGTGCGGGGTGAGCACCAATCAGGGCTTCTTCTACACGCTCGCGAGGAATGCCTTCACGAGGAAGCCGATACCAGATGAAGGACGAGACCGGACAGGACCCTAATATCGTCTCGAACCACGCGAACGTATATCTCATCCCTAATTTTTCTGTTCGTGTCGGTCGGGCGGTGGCCAATCGATGGACGGGATTCGTTGCGGCGAAGACATGCCGCCGTCTCGGGTTCCGGTACCCTCAAACCAATCGGGGACTCCGAAATTACGTGGAAACTTGACCCGTTGCGCGGAGCGGAACACGTATATGCCGAATCTTTCGTGTGTACCAAGCTCCTGTAATTGCTGGTCTGATGAGAAAGGGACTCGGTCGTTCGGTGGCTGTTATACGCATGCACGGAGTCGCGATGTTCCACAGAACAAAGCTAGAGGCATACTGCGCATGTCCAGAGCGCGTTACACGGCCGAGAAGACAAAGATGGCAGCGCGAAGAAGGCGATCCTAGTCGCTGACGACTTGAGGAACGCAGGGCTGACAACAAGGAACGCTGGGCCCTAGTCTACAGTGCGGGACCAAGCGGGATGGGGGAGACAGGGAGGGACATCGCCGCCTGCTGCGATTGGCCAGCTCTGCACCGCTAGTCTAATCGCAGCAGGTGTCGATGTCCCTCGGTCCCTCGGTCCCTCTTTGTCCCGCCATGAAGACTGCAGCCCAACAGGCGCTCGGAAGCAAGATTTTATTAGAGAGTTGTAGTAGATCGTTTTTTCTCCTCCGCTACGGTATCCGCAAAGAAAATGCCGCAGCTGCGCATGCGCGCCGCCAGCCTTGTCTGCATAGTTGAAGGTTTTGCGGAGGATCACGCAGCGATATCCACGGTGCTTAGCGGGCTGCGGAAACGGTCTACTACAACTCCTGTCTACCGTCTCGTCGCGCGTCCGGTCGCAAGCCTGAATGCTGACTCTTCTTGTGACGGGCCGGCGGGACAAAGGGTGGGCGTGCGGCAGTGCGCGCGAGGTTGCTGGATCATGCGCGTCCTCAACGTTGAATGCTTTCTTCCTCGCAGTTTTGATCGCGTCTTTTTATATCAGATTGCGTCGCATTAAATGAATAGCTAACGCACAAATATCATTTTTGACTGTCTGAATAGGACATGTGTGCCACAAACGGTTCCAAAACAGATGTCTATTTCGAGACGTTGACCCCGGAATAGCCGCACGTTTTGGAATCGCTCGTCGCTGAGAAAATTAGTATCAAAGTGTAATACTGAATTAAAAAGACTTTCTCTTTTGGGGGGGGGGGGGGGGAGGGGGGGGGGGTCACTGTAATAGGTGACAGACGTTTATTATTCATGCACCTAGAAAGAAACATGTTTTTTTGTGAGTTCTACGTTGCTTCGAATATTGTGGCATTTTTTACAGACACCGCGGGTGCTCTTATCACCAACGCGCTCTTTGTGTGGGATCCTCGTCGCACCTCTCAGCGGCTCAGTATCTTCGTGCGGCCTGAGAATGTCCTCAAAGGCCGACGCACACTTCGCGCTTTCTCTTTTGCCCGCGGCTCCTCTTTTCCTATACCCTCACCGCTGTTTACCTCGCCCCAAATTGGCTCTCCCCGCAGCTTAGAAAAGGGGAGCGCTAAGAGGATTATCTTCCCTGCTAATACACCATACAAAAGACAGTCTACAGGCACAGCTTGAGGCGTGTTTCTTCCCCTGTACGACGGCTATGTCATATTTTCCATATAAAAATTATCTGCAAACACGCTCATCATTACAGACCTCAAGAAAAATGGCTACTCTAGTAGTTTCATTGAACGCGTCGCCCGACGCCGAGGTCTCGCCAGACAAAACTAGAAGCCACTAGAAGAAAGGCAGACCCATTGAGTCGCGCGTTTCATCGTCCCTATAGACGCTTTACACACGCGCCAGATTGAGCCGCCATAGCCGACCTTCTCCTGTTTTACCGAAATGCCGAGCCACTGAAGCGGGCGTTTATGAGCCTCCACCGAGGCCTATGCTGGGGAGAAGGACGCAGTAGCACCTAAGGTGGCAATAACCTGTCATTCTGTGGCAGTGATGAGGTGAAGCGAACAGAATAAGAGGAAACAAAAACTGAAGGTCAGTTATGGCGGCGCCCATGCACAGCTGCTGCAAAGCGTCTATATGTAAAGGGACAAGAGAACGCTGGCGCGAGCACTGGGGAAAGAAGAAGTTCTGGCGGCCCACAAGCCCGTGTCAACGCTGGGAAGGTTCACGCCAAGATCCAAATGCCGCCTACCAAAAGAAAAGAGTGCAGGGCGTGGTTTACACGATTCCGCGAGCAGAGTGCCCCGCAACCTACGGCGGCGAGACGAAGAACTTCCCGGAGCGAATCCGCGAACACAAGAACGACGTGCGGAAGTTCCACAGTGAGCGCAGCGCCATCGCCGAACACTGCCATCGCCAAACGTTCTGGCGAAGGGGGCCGGATTAGCGATTTGTCGCAGTGTCGAGCGCCGGAAGAAAAACAGAGAAATCATGAACGAAGAAAAACAAAATAAATAAACCCAGATAAACATTGAAACACGCAAATGAATGTTAGAATAATTATTAAAACAAAACGCCTAAAGTGGATTAATGCGTAGGCTTTAAGCCAAAATTTTATATTTACCTAATTATAATATTAGACAACGCTAGTGGCCGAGAAAAATTCACCAGTTATAAAGCTACGTGCCAAAGCATAGAAACCTTGGCACATTCTGCGCTGTAGCAAAAAACTAATGAGAATGGTAAAAGTAACGCTGACACTATGCAATAGTTCTAACAGAGGTCACTAAGCGCAATGTGTGCGAGAACGCAATGAAATCTTAACATAGTTACCCAGACATGACGCAGGGGACTAAGAACGGTAATGTTCGTGATGATACTGTTCAATTAAGGTTAGTCGAGAGAACCCGTTTTGCAATGCAGTTTCTCTCGTTTTTTCGGGTGCCTTAGCTTGTGTACTTGGAGCACGTCGCAACGTTTTTCTTTACGCGCATTTTTGTTTTTTGTGCCGCTAGCAGCGGATTTGGTGGAAGCCAGCCACCGGCCGGGCTTCACTAAATCTGAATCTGGACCGCGGGCCGGGGTTCGGAGACCCCTGCCCTAGACCATCGCATCGACTTCGCGAACGCACACGTGATTTACACGGCCCCCAATATCCGAAAAAAAAAGGTTTTTTTTTTAAGTCATAGCAAAATTTAGCGCACGCCAGGAAAACTAAACTGATCCCTGGGCGCCTTCCCTCCGCGTACGCAGATAACCTCCGTTACTAAAAATAATTTTTTTTATGGTTATCTTTTGTTGTATATTTTGAAGACGACGAGGTTAGGAGCTGATGCTGCTGCTCCGCGTGCTTTCAGTCAGAAGACACCGAACTTGTTTCGAAACATCGGGTTTCCTTTCAAGATGTGGTTTGAGCTATCTTTTTTTTTTTTTTTGACTTTAATGGTCAAACAGACATGTATGTATGAAACAAGCTTGTTTCGGAAAACGCGGGAGGCGCGTCCGCATAACTCTGTCATCATGCCTGCTGCGAAAACCTGTGTATTTTTTGTATGATGTCCGAGCAGTCTGACTGGGGGTTTAAGCCTGATTCATATGGTGCGATTCTTCTTGCCGATTTCACCGTAGCTGCGGCGTTAAGTTCCGCAACCTCCACCGGCCTTTTTTTTTTTTTGCCGCACAAGCGACGTTTGATTTTCGAAATCGCAAGAAAAATCGCACCACGCGAATCAGACTTCGAACAACACTACTCTAGTGTGTGGCGCGCTGAAAGCGTCGATGAAATTGTTCGCAGCTCGGCAAACCGTGGATCCAATATGGATGTTGCAAACTCAAAAGACTTCATCAGTTTACACGCTGCTCCACCCGTGTTTTGATGTACAGCGCTCGTTACACGGGCGCGCGTTTGGGCTTCATTAGTGCGTGACGCGTATCAGAGACCCCCTTTGTTACCAAAGAACGAGAAACGTCTCTTCTATAGAGGAGACAAAAAATTGCATAAAGGTCCTCTGACCTTTTTTTAATGGCAACATGCTCAATCGCAACTTGAGAGCGAGTCGTGGACACCATAATAAAAAAGGCAGACTGATTTCGTTTCTGCGTGAACACATAAAACAAGTCTAACTGTCAAGTATCATTCGCCAATTTTGCTATCCCATAAAAAGCACAAACTAAAACAACTATATGTGTGTGTCTGTGTGACACAATACAATACGTGTCTTTCACGTGACGTCAGGGGACCATGTTGACACATTCATTCCCACTTGCTCTTGCCAAGAAATAAAAAAAAACTTCTGCAGTGAGAACTGTTTGTTCCAAAAGGTGCGAGCGAGCTCAGCTAATACCACTTAGAAGACCAGGCCTGCGCATGACGTCATCGTTAGCGGACCCCCGACCGACCCGCCCCAAACGGCAAACACGCCGAAGCTCGCCGAGAGTCGCCGCAAAGCGGCAGACGCGTCCGTTTTCGCGTCGCCGCGTGCTAACTTCGCGCTCGTCGTGAGACGCTGGAAGACACGCTGGCGTCGACGCCGACGCGCGCTAGGAGGCGCTGCGTCAATCCACTAGGCTATCGGTGGCGCAAGTCGCAGCCCGATTCATAGGTTTCAGCCTTATGTAAAGCTCAGAAAGGTGCGCATTTTCGCATCATAACAATCGCCAGTGGTGCCAACTCGGCTCTAAGGACCAAAACGGCGGCGTCCACGAGTAAATCGCGGAATGAAGTGCATATACTCTCAGTGTAGTTTATTTGTCGCTAAGCTACACGTTAAAAAATCTCGAGAGGCCGACTTCCCCGCTAAGTGCTTGAGAGGGCCAATCGCCGCAATTTACGGTGACATATCGGCGAATGACGAGGCTGATAATATAAGGTGTCCCAAGCGGACCTTCCGCTGTAAAATGAGCCGGAAAACAATCGGCACGTGCACATAGCAAGCTCAAACTTTCACTGTATGTGCCTGGAGCAGGCGAAATCTTCTTCCCGTAAAAAATTAGAGCAAAAACGTTGCCGAAGTCAAGGTTGGGCGCATTCGCCGACGACCGAGTTAGCGACGCCATATACTCGTGGCGCCATCTCCCGATTGGCGCAGCGAGCAGACAACTCTGCTCGCTGCGCCCATCGGGAGATGGCGCCACAAGTAAATAGCGTCCCTAACATGGTCGTCTGCAAAGTGCGCCCAACCTTGACTTTAAAAAGTGTTTTTTCACCTTTTTTTTTTAACAGAAAGAGGTTTTTGCTTTGTACTTTCACACGGTAAAATTGACCTGCTCAGAGCAGATTCCGTGAAAGTTCGAGCTTTCTATCTGGCAGGCGCCTGATTTTTCTGACTCGTTTTACAGTGGAACATACACTTGGACACCCTATATGTTTAGGCCCATAAAACCAGCCTGCGTTCTGGCACTTAGCATATGGTGAAACATCATGATCACTGCCCCAGCGCATCCTGCTTTCTGATGACTAAACGCATTATCGGCCTTGTCATTCGCCGACATCCCACCGTACATTGCAGTTATTGGCGTGTCCGAATGCTTTGCGGGAAAGTCGAAGCCCAAGATTTTTTAGAGCGTAGCAGGGCGTGCTGATGTCATCCGAAATTTGCCATTCTTCGCGTGTAATTCGATAAGGTACGTACCGACCTGCAAAGTGATCGTCGTAGCAGGCTAGCTCGCTGTCGAGGTCTTGTCGCTGCTGCCCAGTGACGCGCTCCTGCCTGTTAGCGATATTCCAACGCCACGCTGACGGTCGTTGGCCAGCAAGCCACACGAAGAAAACTCCGGTGCTGAAGTTGTGCACGCTGTCCGTAGCACTCGCCAAGAGAGGGACTTTTCCACTTTGAACAGCAGTCGGTATACTATCCGACAACCTGCAAACAAACAAGAATAATGTGAGGGACACGTTAAGATTTCTGTTAAAAATCCAACCGCTTTCTAAGTTTCTTTTAAATAAAAAATTTAAAAAGAAAACTGAACATAGCGTTTAAACATATAGGAATTCAACTCAGGGTAAAGGAGATGTCAAAGTAAATTGAGACCACGTCTTGAGTTTGCGAGATCAACCAAAATGAAAGCAAATAAGGTTTTTAATATTATGTTTTTTTTTTTGCTACGCGTTGTTTGAGTTTTGAAGGGACATGAGAAAAGTTAGTGAGTCTGTTTTTTCATCCATTCACCGTGTTTATAGCGTATGAAGCTAGTTTTTCTGTAAGAACGCAAGCAGCCCAAGCTTATAGCTTGAAATTTTCAACCTCCGAGCTTGCAATCGTTACAAACGTAAAGTAAGCTCTGACAATCTAAAACCAGCCTCCTCTACTTGTCACACTAATCCTAGGGAATGCTTGCAAATTCTGCACTTATAAACCTCACATAGGCAGTGTGAGTTTTCCGACCAGAAATAAGATAAACACACACCTCGCCAATACAAAAGAAAAAGCGTGTTCTCGCCCTGCATGGTTTTACAAGCTGCGCGAACACAATAATCGCAAACATTTCACCACTGGGAGCGCTATGTGTTCGTGGTCGCATTGTTGTTCTTGCAGTGCCCCCCTTAGCTAAAACAGTAGTAGCGCTGAGATGTTTCGGTGGCGCCCTCTTAAGGCTAACTTTCGCGATGTCACGACTAGTATTTATCTTGACGTGATTGGAAGGATTCGCCTCGCCATGAACCGGCGATTGGACACTCATTATCATAAGACAGGAAGGAAGCAATGGTTTGGCCAATCGCGAACTTCGAAAACACAGCGAACGCTCTTCGCCGCGCACGTCGCTAACGGTCCGCTGTAACGACACGACACGAAAACGCTCTCTGCATTCCAGGAAATAAAGTAAATTTGCGAAAACTTGGCAATCCTCGAAGACAAGTACACGCTCACAAAACAAAACTAAAAAAAGTAAACAAATCACTTTTTTTTGTTTTCTCAAACGGTGAGCTACCGGCCGAAACGCACAGTCGAACGCGAAGGGGCCCTTCAATGGGCTCGCACTGAAGTTCGACAGATGAATATGGCCCAGAACACGTTATAATCACTCCGCTGTCACTGAGGTTGTGCCATTAGTCAATGAGAACACCGAATAAAGTATCACGGAGAAGAAAACAATTCACAGTATAAACTACGGCCTGCGTTTCCTAGGTCGCCAGTGAAAATGGTTCGCACTCCTTAATGTAGTGACCAATATAACAACGCTGTCGCATTTCAACGTCACTGGGGTGCCGCTCTTTCTGTCGCCTAATGAGGCTTCTTTCGTCGCTGATTTCCTGGTCATTAAATACACCGGGAAGCAGCGCTGATCAAATGCTTCGAGGCTCCGAACGGCGTTGCCGGGCCACGCTGTTCCCCCCGACAACAAAATACGCTGGCGTCAGAAGCTGCCCGAAACATTCGGCATCTTCTTCGCCGACGGACTCCGGGAAGTGCTGCAAGTGCAGCCTACCCCAATCACGTACCATTAACGCCCTGCATCGTTTCGTTCTTCGGCGCGATCGACCAATCAATTGTTGAGAATCTCTTTTCCGCGCCCGATAACCTAGAGCCGTTCCAACCACACTCTAGAATGCCTGCGCGTCTACTTCCCGCAAAACACTCAAGGAGCCATCTCTGCGATCTAGGAAATCAGCCCACCGAATGATCAGGCAGAACATCCGTTTAGACCTCAAAATGAAGTCTGCGCTGTGGCATTACGCAGTGCAAAGCGTCATGCTTACATTGGGTAATGCCACGGCGCTAGACTCTAAACAGATGTTCCGCCGCATCGTTCGCTGAGCAGATTTCGTAGATCGAAGAGGATTGACTCTTCTGAGTGTTTTGCGGGTAAGAGAGCGCAGGCATTTCTTAGAGTGTAGGCCACTAAACAAGCTCAAAGCAAAGACACTTCAGCTCATTGGATTGGATTGGATCGATTTTGCTTCCCCTTGGTAGCGGGTGATCACAGCGCGTGATCGATCTTGGCGCTTAAAATCATGGTTGCCAGCTATCTTAAACTTTATCTCAAATGGCGGGGAAACGCCTTTTCTTCCTGTATAAATGTTGAAACAGTGCGCAGCAGGGCAAAACGATATCAAGATCATGACGTCGCTCTTTCGAATCGCTACAAACGCCAATCGCGACCGCTCTGTACTAGTGACCAAACATGGTGGCGCCCGCGTGACAACCGGATAACGGTGTGCCGATTCCCTGCGTGTGGCTTACTTAGTGGCCCTACTTGGAACCTGTCGGGCGTTAACAAATATCCCCTGCGCTCCACGTTTAAAGTGCATTCGCGAACGATGCCGCAGTTTCTCAAACGCTCGTTGGCCAAAACCCCGAACATAGGGACAGCGAATGAGCTCGCAGCATCAGGCTCGGTGGAAAGGACACGTTTAGCCATAGATATCGACAACATCGGCCTCGCTCGGCTATGCAGAGTGCAAGTTCGTCTGCTTATTTTGCAGGGGTTGTACTGACGTCAGAACGCCGAGCTCTGATTGGCTCTGATTGAGGGATAGTGAGTGGACCTCAGGGCAGCTTGCTTTGAGGTGTACCCACCATTTTTCGATCAGAGCCAATCAAAGCTCGGCGTCGTTCTGACGTCAACAGAACCCTTGCAAAAGAAGCAGACGAACTTCAACTCAGTCACTCAACGAACACGTGGCGTGGTTTATGTTTACCGCTTCTTGCTTCCTGATTCGATCCCAGTCTTTCGCCCAGTCTTTCTTAATTAAGCTGTCCGTGACTAACAACTATGTTGAAAGCAGACGGCCAGGCCGCCTGCTTTCGACCGAGCATACGTCGTCAGCACGCTACGCCTGTCGGGAGTTGGTGGCGCGATCAAGATCGTCGCCAACGTTACTAGAATTACTCAGTTGGGAAACTGCCATAGAGCCTGCTCCGAAAAAGTGGCACCGATTCGTACTCGAGAACCGAGCTAATGGCGATCGCAACGCCGCCATTTCTCCCGCAGCGTCCACTCGAGGAACTGCACGTGACTTCTATTTTGGCTTTGATCGGTCATTTTGGCGCCGAAACAGATACGGTAAAAGGGGTTTCAGGGGTGCCACCCCGTCTCCCAAGCGGACGCGCCGCGAATTAATACTGAAGTTAGGATGCGCCCAGGTTGAGACGCGCTACCTGAAATCACTGCTGAGACATATTAATTGGGCAGCAAAACCTTGCAAACTGAAGATTTTAGAAAACGTCACGCGCCCGTCATTTGTACTGAGCTCCAATAAAAGTTACTACAAGAAGAGTGTTTTTTTTGTTTTTACGCAAAAACATGCTTTCTAAAAGATCAAAGTGACCGCAGTAATGACAACAAAAAGATAAAGAGTGGCGCTGTTGTCGTATTTAGCTCGGTCTCGGTGGACGCCAGCGGTCCAGGTTTCAACGATGAGTTTCCCAACTGAGTGTTCTAGTAACGTTCATCGTCGCTACCTCGGCCGTCTGCCGTGTCAAGTTTGTTGGACTGAAGTTTTGCAGGCAGGAAGGGAGCTACGCATTTAAAGTTTCACGAAACCAAATCCGCCACTGAAATACACATTCGACGAAAATTTGCGATCGCTACGTACGAGAGCGTCGATTTTTCCGTCCGATTTTAGGTCAGCCTCAGGATTTCTGCCAACTCACATATTACGCCTGTGCGATAACGCTTCCATTTTGCCTGGCCTTTAGCAACGCCGCAGAAGGGGAACCGTACATCGAAAGCAAAAATAGAAGAGGCAAACATCGAAGCGCCAGTTTCATCTAATACTACCGACTAGTCCCCGCGCCGTCGTCTCTACGTATATCTGTTGGTAGCCTTTTCGCACAGCGAGGCAACGGATCCCTAATGATGCTCCCGGGTTTGGTACGCGGTGCGGCCAGAAACTTCATTAACGACCACGGGCGGACCGCCGTGTTCGTCGGGATCCCGTTACGCCCCGGGGGTAGCAGGCATCACGTCGTGCACGTTTGCGTCGTTTCGGGGGAGATATAGGCCTCCAAAAGGACACCCAGAGCGAAGTATACGATGATGTGCATCGGTATTTTGCGCCCTTAAGACACCTACAGTGTTGCATTCGTGTGCAGACAGATGTGAACAGTATACGATGTGCGCGACACTACCCGACATGGACACTTGTTTTCAATTCCCCTCGAAGCGATATCGGTGAGAGCACGTAAATGTATAGGGTGTCCCAAGTCATCAGGCTCGAACTACATTGGACCGTAAAATTCGACGCCTGCACGTAGCAATCTAAACTTTTCGTCAAAGGTGTATTTCGCAGGTCGGTTCTTTCTTGTAAAATTACAAAGCGTAGCTCTCTTTCTGTAAAAAAATAGGGCCAAGAAACTTGCCAGGGTCAACGGCGGGCGGCGACGCAGACGACCAAGTCGAGTAGCGGGACGGGTTTGGCGCTCGAATTGATAGATGGCGCTACCTGCTTATCAAGACGGCTCGCGACCACCGTGGTTTATTAAAATGAACATAATCTTTTTTGCTATGTACCTTTAGTTAAAAAAGAAATGCCGACATAAAAGCAAAACTTAAAAGGAAAAAAAACGCGTTTGCATAACGACGGCGCTTTTGCTGCCAACGGATTTCGTCTGCGTGTCGTCTGCTTTCTTTCGCTGGTCGGCTGCACCTTCGGACGCTGCTCCCAACGCCATCTATCAATACGCGCGCCAAACACACCTCGCAACTTGACTCGGTCGTCCGCGTCGCCGTCTGCCGCTGACTTTGGCAAGCTTTTTTTGCCCCTATGTTTGACAGAAAGACAGCTACGCTTTATAATTTTACAAGAAAAAAACGACCTGTGAAATACACCTTTGACGAAAAGTTTAGATTGCTACGTGCAGGCGTCGATTTTTACGGTCCATTTTAGATCGAGCCTGGTGACTTGAGACAGCCTATATATACGTCGCGGGACAGTCACGCCAAATCATCTTATCTCGAAACAGCCGAGCGTAATAACAACACCGAGAAGACAAGACGCGCGATTTTGCCCCGCAAATGTCATCACCAGTGCCCGCCTGGCTCGCTTCAGCGTCGCCGTCAGCGCGCCTTACAGCGTCTCATAACGTGGACGCCGCAAAGCGGTAGACACGAGGATGCCACAGAAGCACGCGTCTGCGGATTTGCAGCGTGTTTCGGCCAACTTCAGCGTACTTGCCGCTTTCAGGCGGGGTCGGGGATCAAATTGACGATGACGGTGTTCGAGCGTGTAATGGGGCTTGACGTACAGTTCCACTCTCCGCTGGCATAAAAAAAATATATTAATTAAAAATGCTTATATTTTATTCTCGCCTAAGGTACTGCCACTTCGTCAGAGGTACGATCAAGGTATCCAATTTTAATTTTAAAAAAAGTTACCTGGTTCAGAAAAGAAAAAATGGTGACACCAATTTTGAATACACATTATTCGTGATTTGAATACGTATGCGATGTTTAATAATTTTCAAATATTAAAAAGGCGTAACCCGGATAATTATAAAGAAGATGCATCAATATCAAAAACAAAAAGAAATGACTGTCGTTTTAACCGAATTAGGAGCGCTAGAACATACCAATCACCTTTACCTTGCCCACCGAAATGAATATCGGAGGGTTCTCACGTGCATATCTAGTTATTGGCAGAAAATGCTTCAATATTTAGGTCCTCCGCGTTTAAAGCACCTTAGAAACAGTAGCGTACTCGCATATAAGTACAACCTCTACAACAAAAAGAACAACTTTACGTTGCATGTGTTTACAAACGTAAATGCACTTTGGACATTTGAACATAACATAATTGAACCCTCTCGCCCAGTAGCGATTTCCTGCTTGTAACCTCAGTCACTGTGTAAAATAATTTCTGAAATGATAAAAAATAAATAAAACAAACGTTCTTGTTGTTGTTTTAGCGCGGGCTGCACTATGTTTTGACACTCTACCAGTGACGCGATTTTTCTTGCAAATGGCAGAAAAGTACATGTATGTTAGTGCAATATTGTTTTTTTCCTACTTGCTTAAGATATGAATGTCTTGTTCGCGTCCAATCTTTGTACCATGTTTATCTTGGAGCTTGCACTGCCCTCTACATATTACTGCGCGCGCTCGCGTGCGCGTGCGTGCGCGTGTGCGTGTGCGTGTGCGTGTGCGTGTGCGTGCGTGTGTGTGTGTGTGTGTGTGTGTGTGTGTGTGTGTGTGTGTGTGTGTGTGTGTGTGTGTGTTGTTATGCTTTTTGTAGTTTGGCGTAGAGCTACGTCTTTCTGCGCGCTTGGAGGGGGGTGCAAAGTTGCGAGTCAATATCACGAAAACTTGGTCACGGAAGTGGTTTCTTGAGGTGTACACCAATGACGCGGCGAACATGATGTCCCGTCAACCACAAAATCGCAGTCAGCTTTTTTTCCTTTTTTTTTTGAGGCGTAAAACAATGACGCGGCGGACAAGCTGTCACGTCAACTGGAGAGGCGCCGTTGGCTTCTTTTTTAATCGTTTGTATCTTTCTGTCAACTGGTTGCTTTCGTTCTGGTAGCCCCAATGACGCGGCAAACATGCTATCGCGTCAGCCCCGAAGGCGCCCAAAAAATACAAAAAAAACTTCGTATTGCGTGTTTTAGACGGCACGATACCGCGCCCACGTTTTCTCCGTCGACTTACTTCGCACGCAATTCCGCCTCTGAGCTGCTGACTGAGATGGCGGCGCGGCGGGGCTGCAAAATTGCTTCTACGCAACTCCGAGCCACGGGCATTCACTTCTTGCGCAACCGCCATCGCCATGCGGCACGAGACCGTAGACGCATCGCCAGCTGCCACAAACAACCCATATGGGACGAGTGGACGAGTCACGGCCTCTTATATATCACGCCCTTCTCATTTCTCGTTCCACCCACACGTAGTTCTACGGAAATTTATGCACCATAGTACACCTATGCACCGACCTATGCTTTTTACTGAAGTGCGACACCACAGAGACCGATACGTTGTTCATGGACACTATAATAAACACTGATTGATTGATTGAGTGATTGATTGATATTATAATCCGCACAAGCTTTCCGGTTCTACAGCCCAGAAGCTTGATCTGCAGAGCCCGGGGATACTTAGTTCAATCCCTACCATTGCCCCCTTCGTTCTGGATGGGCGTCGCACCGGCTTGCGGTCGTGTATCATTACTGCGTGATGCACGTTAATGACCCCTGGCTAGTAGTAGTACTGCGCTTGCTAAATTTCTTATCTACAGCGGAGACGTCGGACGCCCACTAGGGCTAAATAACTTCACGCTGTCTAAACAAATACACGACACAGTTACTGGAGCATTTTCGAAATATCCTAGGGCCCCGTGCAAACGACTGTGACACTGTCACGCGTCTATACAACATCCGAAAAAGCGCTTAAAAAAAGGAACGTTATTCTCTCCCCCCCCCCCCCCCAATGGTAAACGATCCGCGCTCGACGTGTAAATGAAATATGCGTTTCCGAGAATTGGATTTTGGATAATTAATTTTGGAGCGCATAACGTCTTCACAATAAAAAAAAATCTTTTAGCTCGAACTAGTTTCATTAACGAAACATCCTAATTAACTGTTTTTTTCTTTTCAGTAACGCGAGCCAGGCTTCCAATGTTTTCCACTTTTAAAATATTGAAAGCAGAGTGTTTGTTGTTGCCGTTTATTTATTTATTTTTTTCGCGAGGGGCTGACGTCCGTTTTACTTCCATTTACTACTTAAAAAATGTAGGGCGTGGCGAATACTTAGCGTCTCATTATCGCTGCCTAACCAATGAGGGTGCTGAATCAGCCGATGAGAACGCCGAAAGAACCAATCACGAAGTTGGAAACACGAGCAGAGTAAGCCCGTACGTCATGTGTTTTTTTCAGATGCCAGTGCCTAAAACAAGTGTTTGAACACATTCGACAACAAAATTGTGTTTGTTAATTCGTGCTTATGACCGGTTTTGTAAGCCCCTCCCCGAACCCCTTTTCCCAGCCAAGCAGAATTTTTTTTTTAATTACATCTAAGGATTTAGGAACCTGCTCCTAAAACAACGCAAACGAGAAGAATCGCGAGACGTTTGCGTGAGGATCGTTAGTTTTTGTTTGTTTGTTTGTAAGAGAAAAAACTGACAAAAATTTCCTTCCTTTTAATTAATAAAAAAATTGTTGGAACTGTCATTTATGCATCTTTTTTTTTACCCCCTGCCCCCTCACATGTTCAGTTCTTTACACTCTTAGAAATCTGCGCCATCTGCTTTATCGCAAAGAACTTTGGGAGAACCAATCTCTGCGGACTACGGTGAAAGCTCATCAAATGACTAGGCCGAAGACGACGTTAATACCTTAAAAAAGAGCAGTCTGCGGCGTTACATCGAGTATTACTCGAGATACGCACGGAGCCAACGATATTGCCGAAATAACCGATAAAAACGCCAAAGAACGAATCACAAAGCAAAAATCGCCAACGTGATGAGCCGCGCCCTGTTTTTCTTAAGTTGTCGGTGAACATAGTTTCACCAAAAGTACTGGCATTCTCATTCATAGCCGCAAGCCTCCTTTTGGAAGCCACTCAACACGGAGTCCGCGGCCATCTCAACCTTTCCACACCGCTTGTTTACCATCGACGACGCCAGCTTCTCCTCTCCTTCCGACGCCATCTTGCGATACCCTTCCGAAACACACGCCCTTACCAAAGCAACGGACCGCACAAACCTCCCCCTCCTCCCCCCCCCTTTTCAGCCGCACTTCTTCATCGTTTTCTTGGCCGGACCTCAACGCCACGCGCCTAAGTGCTCCTTCGTGTTCGGCTTCCCCTCATCATCACTCGCCATGCGGAGAAGCCAGAGTCGCCGGGGGCTTCCTGATTTGCCCCTTTTTGTTTTTTGCCAACGGACTCCCGCCGGGGCTTGGGGAAGAAACCGATGAAGTGCATCTGGTCGTGCCAGGAAGCGAGCTGTACGACGGGGTCGAATCACTCCCCGATTTGCTCGCCTAGTTTTAATCAAGGAGTGCCGTCGAGATTTCTCAAACGTGTATCCGGAGGAGTTGGAGGGAAAAGGTTCCGCTTAATGCCGAGGTCCCTACTAGGGCCTGTCATCTCGAAAAAAAATAAAAAATACAGGATCTATTTTTTATTTATTTATTGTACTGCAGCCCCGGAAATACGCGCGCATCCGCCGCAGAGTCCCCATACTAATAGGCTTCGTGGGCATACTAGAGAAGACGTCGTGGTCCTAAATAGTTGACTAAACGGAGTCGTTAAGAAATTGCAGGTCCATTACCGCGTCCTGGAAATGGACCGCGGCGACGCACAATCACACCCGCACTAATCGTGACGCCGCGTGACGCAATGGTATCACGTGCCATGCCGTCACAATTCTTCGCCAGTGTCACGTGATGTTTAGCGGATCGCTTCTTTTTCTTTTTTCTTCAGTCACGACGGCGGGCTACGATTTGGACACTCGGCGAGCAAGTCGGCGAGATTGCTGACCGACCGCAACCCTTGGTCATCGTTGAGGTCAAGCGCAGCGCGGGCCAATCACGGCGGTGGGCGATGACTCGTCGAGTGTCCAACTTAGAAAACCAAGAAACACAACTGGGAATATCCGCTGCAAAACTTTGTCGTAAAAAGGAGAGAATGTCGTCACCCGGGAACTTAGCGATGTCTTTAAAACGAACGTGACATGGTCTTTAAATCGGGTTTATCGGCGCAGGGAAGAACGGAACCATAAACCACTTTCCGTTTCAAATCGAAAGTGTACTTTCATTTTATTCTTCGAGAAATCTAACGTTTTCACTTCGAACATGCCTCAATAAACCTTTAATGTTTGATATTTTACGAAGAGTAGTTTTTTTTGCGTATTAGGGTCAAATAAATAAAAATATAAGAACGCGCAAGACTCTTTGAGGTTACCCGATTGAAAAAAAGAAAAAAAATCCGCAAGCGACATTTCAAGGGTTAATGGAACAAACAAAACAATCCATGTAGTGGATTCGACAGAGTGGACAAGTCGGCATAATTTATATAATGGAATCAATCTTCTGAGGGCAAACTGTGGAAATTTAATCTCGAAAGAGGCATCCGAATTTAAATTTTCGGCTAATCATATTTTCATCTCATTACTGAATGGATGCCGTGAAAGAAAATTTGACAAACACAATATATTTTGTGTGTGTGTTTGTTTGTTTTTTTGTGCGCGTTCTATCCGAGTTTATTTGCCACACAAACATTGCGTGTGGGGGTTATTTACCAAGAAATAGTGCTAAAAAGTCGACAACGATTAATTTTATAGTAAAAAATTAATTACAGGCCAAGGCTTAAATATATTTTAGCCTTTTTATTTGAACACAAACAATCAAGAGAACCGCTGATGAATTCATTCAAAAGCTTAAGGGAGTGCTTCGTTTGCGGTTCTTTTCAGTCGCATAAAGCATTATTGGTTTTTTTTGGCATATTTTGTTGCTGAAAATAGGCCACTTAGTAGGCGTCAAACTGTTTTCTGACACTGAAAATGAATGAATAAATGAATGAATGAATGTTTATGTCCTTCACAGTGCGTTATGTTGTTCTTTCTCTATGGAGCCATGCCTCGTTCATACGAATACCCGGTTAGTACGAATACCCGGCTATATCGAACAACATTTTGGGGGACCAACTGGGTAAATACACGCCTTTTTTCTTGTTATTAGAGAAACTGACATCGTAGACGCTTTTTAAGTGAAACGCAAGCGTCCATATTAACGAAACATCACTTTATTCGTTTTTTTTCGTTTTTTGTTTTTTTGGCGCTATATCGTGTCACCGACATCACTCTATTCCGTCTCGGTAAATATATTAGGAAATATCTTCAAATTCAACAGCAGGAATACGCGTGAAAAAAGATATCACTGCCGACCAAGGTAGTGGGAAGGTTTATTAAATCTAAGTTATTTTGATATCACCATAAAGTGTCAGAAAATCCTCATGGCAGGGCCCGACCAACGCGATAAAGCTTTAATAAGATATATCGTTCACCGCGTTCGAAGCATCTTACTCCGTTCAATCACTTCAGGGGATCGAGGTCAAGCGGTTGCACTCACGCTATTTTCCCAACTATAAAAAAGCGCGCGAGGCTTAAAACAATAAAAAAAATAAAGGAAATGAAGTGTGAAAGAAAAGACTGTCGCCTCAAGTCAAAATGAAATGACAACTTTTGAAGTCAGCATCGCCATCGGCAAAGGCTCAGTTTTAGTTTCGGATGCACCACGGGGAACGCTACGAATCACCCTGACCAATCGAACGTGGACAGTGCATCACGTGACGCGCCGGCACAGCGGAGTGGTAGGCAGGGGAAACGTCACGTTGGCCCCAATGTGGCGCTATTTATCGACTCAGACGGTTTAAAAATAAGCGCCGTGGTCGAGAAAGTGGGGAGAAACGGAGCATAAATGAATCGACAACGGCTACACGACTTCGCCGTCACGAGATTCTGAGTCACGCTATCGCATACTCGAGAATCGGGACATTATTTTAAAGAGAAGAGAGAAAAAAAAGTAAAATTAGAATAAGCGACAAACGACGCCCATATAAAGTGGTTCGTCCTTTCTATTATGTACGCGTGAAGTAATGATGTACCTTTACAGTTAAGGCTGCCCTTGTAACTAGGGTATAATCCCAAAGAACGCTAATAGATAAGCTGAAAAAAAATACAAAAACAGGGAGGCTAGGTTCATCCTCGGAAGAAATAAGGAAAAAAAGGCGGCACATAAATAAAAAAAGTTAGATTAATAACCGCTTTACGCGCATCCGGCAAATTTCCAATTAACATTTCTGTTCACAATAGCCAAAAAATAAAACTGGAAAAAATTGTGAGACTTACTTAAAACAACTCCATTATGTATCTAGTCGGAAATATCATAGTCTTAATATTAGAGAGTACTGCGCTAGGACAAGAACGTTTGCAAAATCTCTTTTTCTCCGAACGATAGCACAATGGAATCGACTCACGAAAGAACAAATGTGCTGTTTCAATAAAAATAATAATAATAATTAAATTTCTGTAATGTCCGCCCCTGGAAACTGCGAGGTAAATATTGATTAAAGAATAAAAAATATAGTTCCATCTTCACTGAAAGACTTTATGAAGGGGGATGTGTATCTAATTTTCATACTTTCAAGATTGAATGCAGAACATTCCTAGTGGTAGTGGTATACATTTTCGTATGCATAATCTATCTGCTGTCTATTTATTATATGTAATCACTATATGCAGCCGACTTGCCCCAAAAAAAGATATGGTATTTGTCAATCTTTAACTCAGTTGTTTATGGCTTTGTTGAAACCTAAAACAAGCAAACTATATTTTTTTTCTTCTAGAGAAAAGTTAAAATTCACCGCTGAATTTTTTAGAACGCGAGGCGAAGATACAATCGACGCTTTAAAATATTGAGTGCTCTTTTAGCTTTATTTCGTGGGATTTGGTATTTTAGAAATGTATTAATTCCTTATTGACATTCATTACAACGTTGTTAAAGTTATCAATATT
>JAZHYW010045769.1:0-79306 GCA_037355805.1 Ixodes ricinus
CATGTTGACACATTCATTTCCCCACTTGCTCTTGCCAAGAAATAAAAAAAAAAACTGCTGCAGTGAGAACTGTTTGTTCCAAAGGTTGCGTGAGCGAGCTCGGCTAATACCACTCAGGAAGACCAGGCCGGTGCGCATGACGTCATCGTTAGCGGACCCCCGACCGACCCGCCCCGAACGGCAAACACGCCGAAGCTCGCCGGAGAGTCGCCGCAAAGCGGCAGACGCGTCCGTTTTCGGCGTCGCCGCGTGCTAACTTCGCGCTCGTCGTGGACGCTGGAGGAGACACGCTGGCGTCGACGCCGACGCGCGCTAGGAGGCGCTTGCGTCAATCCGCTAGGCTATCGGTGGCGCAAGTCGCAGCCCGATTCATAGGTTTCAGCCTCATGTAAAGCTCAGAAAGGTGCGCATTTTCGCATCATAACAACCGCCAGTGGTGCCAACTCGGCTCTAAGGACCAAAACGGCGGCGTCCACGGGAGTAAATCGCGGAATGAAGTGCATATACTCTCCAGTGTAGTTTATTTGCTCGCGGCGCTTGCCACGTTAAAAAATTCCCGAGGAGGCCGACTTCCCCCGCTAAGTGCTTGAGAGGGCCAATCGCCGCAATTTACGGTGACATATCGGCGAATGACGAGGCTGATAATATAAGGTGTCCCAAGCGGACCTTCCGCTGTAAAAAGGAGCCGGACAACAACTCGGCACGTGCACATAGCAAAGGCTCAGAAACTTTCACTGTATGCGCCTGGAGCAGGCGAAATCTTCTTCCCGTAAAAAATTAGAGCAAAAACGTTGCCGAAGTCAAGGGTTGGGCGCATTCGCCGACGACCGAGTTAGCGACGCCATATACTCGTGGCGCCATCTCCCAGATTGCGCAGCGAGCGAGACAACTCCTGCTTGCTGCGCCCATCGGGAGATGGCGCCACAAGCAAATAGCGTCCCTAACATGGTCGTCTGCAAAGTGCGCCCAACCTTGACTTTAAAAAGCGTTTTTTCACCTTTTTTTTTTTAACAGAAAAAGAGTGTTTTTGCGGTACTTTCACACGGTAAAATTGACCTGCTCAGAGCAGATTCCAGTGAAAAGTTCGAGCTTTCTATCTGGCAGGCGCCTATTTTTCTGACTCGTTTTACAGTGGAACATACATGTGACACCCTATATGTTTAGGCCCATAAAGCCAGCCTGCGTTCTGGCACTTAGCATAGGCGGTGAAACAATCATGATCACTGCCCCAGCGCATCCTGCTTTCTGATGACTAAACGCGCCATCGGCCTTGTCATTCGCCGACATCCCACCGTACATTGCAGTTATTGGCGTGTCCGAATGCTTTGCGGGAAAGTCGAAGCCCAAGATTTTTTAGAGCGTAGCAGGGCGTGCTGATGTCATCCGAAATTTGCCATTCTTCGCGTGTAATTCGATAAGGTACGTACCGACCTGCAAAGTGATCGTCGTAGCAGGCTAGCTCGCTGTCGAGGTCTTGTCGCTGCTGCCCAGTGACGCGCTCCTGCCTGTTAGCGATATTCCAACGCCACGCTGACGGTCGTTGGCCAGCAAGCCACACGAAGAAAACTCCGGTGCTGAAGTTGTGCACGCTGTCCGTAGCACTCGCCAAGAGAGGGACTTTTCCACTTTGAACAGCAGTCGGCATACTATCCGACAACCTGCAAACAAACAAGAATAAGTGTGAGGGACACGTTAAGATTTCTGTTAAAATCCAACCGCTTTCTAAGTTTCTTTTAAATAAAAAATTTAAAAAGAAAACTGAACATAGCGTTTAAACATATAGGAATTCAACTCAGGGTAAAGGAGATGTCAAAGTAAATTGAGACCACGTCTTGAGTTTGCGAGATCAACCAAAATGAAAGCAAATAAGGTTTTAATATTATGTTTTTTTTTTTTGCTAAGCAGTTGTTTGAGTTTTGAAGGGACATGAGAAAGTTAGTGAGTCTGTTTTTTCATCCATTCACCGTGTTTATAGCGTATGAAGCTAGTTTTTCTGTAAGAACGCAAGCAGCCCAAGCTTATAGCTTGAAATTTTCAACCTCCGAGCTTGCAATCGTTACAAACGTAAAGTTAAGCTCCTGACAATCTAAAAACCAGCCTCCTCTACTTGTCACACTAATCCGAGGGAATGCTTGCAAATTCTGCACTTATAAACCTCTACATAGGCAGTGTGAGTTTTCCGACCCAGAAATAAGATAAACACACACCTCGCCAATACAAAAAGAAAAAGCGTGTTCTCGCGCTGCATAGGTTTTACAAGCTGCGCGAACACAATAATCGCAAACATTTCACCACTGAAAGCGCTATCGTGTTCGTGGTCGCATTGTTGTTCTTGCAGTGCCCCCTTAGCTAAAACAGTAGTAGCGCTGAGATGTTTCGGTGGCGCCCTCTAAAGGCTAACTTTCGCGATGTCACGACTAGTATTTATCTTGACGTGATTGGAAGGATTCGCCTCGCCATGAACCGGCGATTGGACACTCATTATCATAAGACAGGAAGGAAGCAATGGTTTGGCCAATCGCGAACTTCGAAAACACAGCGAACGCTCTTCGCCGCGCACGTCGCTAACGGTCCGCTGTAACGACACGACACGAAAACGCTCTCTGCATTCCAGGAAATAAAGTAAATTTGCGAAAACTTGGCAATCCTCGAAGACAAGTACACGCTCACAAAACAAAACTAAAAAAAGTAAACAAATCACTTTTTTTTGTTTTCTCAAACGGTGAGCTACCGGCCGAAACGCACAGTCGAACGCGAAGGGGCCCTTCAATGGGCTCGCACTGAAGTTCGACAGATGAATATGGCCCAGAACACGTTATAATCACTCCGCTGTCACTGAGGTTGTGCCATTAGTCAATGAGAACACCGAATAAAGTATCACGGAGAAAAAACAATTCACAGTATAAACTACGGCCTGCGTTTCCTAGGTCGCCAGTGAAAATGGTTCGCACTCCTTAATGTAGTGACCAATATAACAACGCTGTCGCATTTCAACGTCACTGGGGTGCCGCTCTTTCTGTCGCCTAATGAGGCTTCTTTCGTCGCTGATTTCCTGGTCATTAAATACACCGGGAAGCAGCGCTGATCAAATGCTTCGAGGCTCCGAACGGCGTTGCCGGGCCACGCTGTTCCCCCCGACAACAAAATACGCTGGCGTCAGAAGCTGCCCGAAACATTAGGCATCTTCTTCGCCGACGGACTTCGGGAAGTGCTGCAAGTGCAGCCTACCCCAATCACGTACCATTAACGCCCTGCATCGTTTCGTTCTTCGGCGCGATCGACCTATCATATTGTTGAGAATCTCTTTTCCGCGCCCGATAACCTAGAGCCGTTCCAACCACACTCTAAGCCAATGCCTGCGCGTCTATTTCCCGCAAAAACACTCAAGGAGCCAATCTCTGCGATCTAGGAAATCAGCCCACCGAATGATCAGGCAGAACATCCGTTTAGACCTAAAAATGAAGTCTGCGCTGTGGCATTACGCAGTGCAAAGCGTCATGCTTACATTGGGTAATGCCACGGCGCTAGATTCTAAACAGATGTTCCGCCGCATCGTTCGCTGAGCAGATTTCGTAGATCGAAGAGATTGACTCTTCGAGTGTTTTGCGGGTAAGTAGAGCGCAGGCATTTCTTAGAGTGTAGGCCACTAAACAAGCTAAAAGCAAAACACCTCAGTCGTTGGATTGCATTGGATTGGATTATTTTGCTTCCCCTGGTCGCCGGTGATCACAGCGCGTGGTCGATCATGGCGCTTAAAATCATGGTTGCCAGCTATCTTAAACTTTATCTCAAATGGCGGGGAAACGCCGTTTCTTCCTGTATAAATGTTGAAACAGTGCGCAGCAGGGCAAAACGATATCAAGATCATGACGTCGCTCTTTCGAATCGCAACAAACGCCAATCGCGACCGCTCTGTACTAGGCACCAAACATGGCGGCGCCCGCGTGACAACCGGGGAACGGTGTGCCGATTCCCTGCGTGTGGCTTACTTAGTGGCCCTACTTGGAACCTGTCGGGCGTTAACAAATATCCCCTGCGCTCCACGTTTAAAGTGCATTCGCGAACGATGCCGCAGTTTCTCAAACGCTCGTTGGCCAGAACCCTCGAACATAGGGACAGCGAATGAGCTCGCAGCATCAGGCTCGGTGGAAAGGACACGTTTAGCCATAGATATCGACAACATCGGCCTCGCTCGGCTATGCAGAGTGCAAGTTCGTCTGCTTATTTTGCAGGGGTTGTACTGACGTCAGAACGCCGAGCTCTGATTGGCTCTGATTGAGTGATAGTGAGTGGACCTCAGGGCAGCTTGCTTTGAGGTGTACCCACCATTTTTCCATCAGAGCCAATCAAAGCTCGGTCATTCTGACGTCAACAGAACCCTTGCAAAAGAAGCAGACGAACTTCAACTCAGTCACTCAACGAACACGTGGCGTGGTTTATGTTTACCGCTTCTTGCTTCCTGATTCGATCCCAGTCTTTCGCCCAGTCTTTCTTAATTAAGCTGTCCGTGACTAACAACTATGTTGAAAGCAGACGGCCAGGCCGCCTGCTTTCGACCGAGCATACGTCGTCAGCACGCTACGCCTGTCGGAAGTTGGTGGCGCGATCAAGATCGTCGCCAACGTTACTAGAATTACTCCAGTTGGGAAACTGCCATAGAGCCTGCTCCGAAAAAGTGGCACCGATTCGTACTCGAGAACCGAGCTAATGGCGATCGCAACGCCGCCATTTCTCCCGCAGCGTCCACTCGAGGAACTGCACGTGACTTCTATTTTGGCTTTGATCGGTCATTTTGGCGCCGAAACAGATACGGTAAAAGGGGTTTCAGGGGTGCCACCCCGTCTCCCAAGCGGACGCGCCGCGAATTAATACTGAAGTTAGGATGCGCCCACGTTGAGACACGCCACCTGAAATCACTGCTGAGACATATTAATTGTGCAGCAAAACCTTGCAAACTGAAGATTTTAGAAAACGCCAAGCGCCCGTCATTTGTACTGAGCTCCAGTAAAAGTTACTACAATACGAGTGTTTTTTGTTTGTTTTTACGCAAAAACATGCTGTCTTAAAGGTCAAAGTGACCACAGTAATGACAACAAAAAAAATAAAGAGTGGCGTTGTTGTCGTATTTAGCTCGGTCTCGGTGGACGCCAGCGGTCCAGATTACAACGGTGAGTTTCCCAACTGAGGGTTCTAGTAACGTTCATCGTCGCAAACTCGGCCGTCTGCCGTGTCACGTTTGTTGGTCTGAAGTTTCGCAGGAAGGGAGCTACGCATTTAAAGTTTCACGAAACCAAATCCGCCACTGAAATACACATTCGACGAAAATTTGCGATCGCTACGTACGAGAGCGTCGATTTTTCCGTCCGATTTTAGGTCAGCCTCAGGATTTCTGCCAACTCACATATTACGCCTGTGCGATAACGCTTCCCTTTTGCCTGGCCTTTAGCAACGCCGCAGAAAGGGAACCGTACATCGAAAGCAAAATAGAAGAGGCAAACATCGAAGCGCCAGTTTCATCTAATACTACCGACTAGTCCCCGCGCCGTCGTCTCTACGTATATCTGTTGGTAGCCTTTTCGCACAGCGAGGCAACGGATCCCTAATGATGCTCCCGGGTTTGGTACGCGGTGCGGCCGAAACTTCATTAACGACCACGGGCGGACCGCCGTGTTCGTCGGGATCCCGTTACGCCCCGGGGTAGCAGGCATCACGTCGTGCACGTTTGCGTCGTTTCGGGGAGATATAGGCCTCAAAAGGACACCCAGAGCGAGGTATACGATGATGTGCATCGGTATTTTTGCGCCCTTAAGACACCTACAGTGTTGCATTCAGTGTGCAGACAGATGTGAACAGTATACGATGTGCGCGACACTACCCGACATGGACACTTGTTTTCAATTCCTCTCGAGGCGATATCGGTGAGAGCACGTAAATGTATAGGGTGTCCCAAGTCATCAGGCTCGAACTACATTGGACCGTAAAATTCGACGCCTTGACGTAGCAATCTGAACTTTTCGTCAAAGGTGTATTTCGCCGGTCGGTTCTTTCTTGTAAAATTACAAAGCGTAGCTCTCTTTCTGTAAAAAAATAGGGCCAAGAAACTTGCCAGGGTCAACGGCGGGCGGCGACACAAACGACCAACTCGAGTAGCGGGACGAGTTTGGCGCTCGAATTGATAGATGGCGCTACTTCCTTTAGTTAAAAAGAAATGCCGACATAAAAGCAAAACTTAAAAGGAAAAAAAAACGCGTTTGCATAACGACGGCGCTTTTGCTGCCAACGGATTTCGTCTGCGTGTCGTCTGCTTTCTTTCGCTGGTCGGCTACACCTTCGGACGCTGCTCCCAACGCCATCTATCAATACGCGCGCCAAACACACCTCGCAACTTGACTCGGTCGCCCGCGTCGCCGTCTGCCGCTGACTTTGGCAAGTTTTTTTCCCCTATGTTTGACAGAAAGACAGCTACGCTTTATAATTTCACAAGAAAAAAAACGACCTGTGAAATACAACTTTGACGAAAAGTTTAGATTGCTACGTGCAGGCGTCGATTTTTACGGTCCATTTTAGATCGAGCCTGGTGACTTGAGACAGCCTATATATACGTCGCGGGACAGTCACGCCAAATCATCTTATCTCGAAACAGCCGAGCGTAGCAATAACTCCGAGAAGACAAGACGCGCGATTTTGCCCCGCAAATGTCATCACCAGTGCCCGCCTGGCTCGCTTCAGCGTCGCCGTCAGCGCGCCTTGCAGCGTCTCATAACGTGGACGCCGCAAAGCGGTAGACACGAGGATGCCACGAAGCAGGCGTCTGCGGATTTGCAGCGTGCTTTCGGCCAACTTCAGCGTACTTGCCGCTTTCAGGCGGGGTCGGGGATCAAATTGACGATGACGGTGTTCGAGCGTGTAATGGGGCTTGACGTACAGTTCCACTCTCCGCTGGCATAAAAAAAATATATTAATTAAAAATGCTTATATTTTATTCTCGCCTAAGGTACTGCCACTTCGTCAGAGGTACGATCAAGGTATCCAATTTTAATTTTAAAAAAAGTTACCTGGTTCAGAACAGAAAAAATGGTGACACCAATTTTGAATACACATTATTCGTGATTTGAATACGTATACTATGTTTAATGATTTTCAACTAATAAAAAGGCGTAACCCGGATAATTATAAAGAAGATGCATCAATGTCAAAAACAAAAGAAATGATTGTCGTTTTAACCGAATTAGGAGCGCTAGAACATACCAATCACCTTTACCTTGCCCACCGAAATGAATATCGGAGGGTTCTCACGTGCATATCTAGTTATTGGCAGAAAATGCTTCAATATTTAGGTCCTCCGCGTTTAAAGCACCTTAGAAACAGTAGCGTACTCGCATATAAGTACAACCTCTACAACAAAAAGAACAACTTTACGTTGCATGTGTTTACAAACGTAAATGCACTTTGGACATTTGAACATAACATAATTGAACTCTCTCGCCCAGTAGCGATTTCCTGCTTGTAACCTCAGTCACTGTGTAAAATAATTTCTGAAATGATAAAAAAAAAATAAAACAAACGTTCTTGTTGTTGTTTTAGCGCGGGCTGCACTATGTTTTGACACTCTACCAGTGACGCGATTTTTCTTGCAAATGGCAGAAAAGTACATGTATGTTAGTGCAATATTGTTTTTTTCCTACTTGCTTAAGATATGAATGTCTTGTTCGCGTCCAATCTTTGTACCATGTTTATCTTGGAGCTTGCACTGCCCTCTACATATTACGCGCGCGCTCGCGCGCGTGTGCGTGCGTGCGTGTGCGTGCGTGCGTGTGCGTGCGTGTGTGCGTGTGTGTGTGTGTGTGTGTGTGTGTGTGTGTGTGTGTGTGTGTGTGTGTGTTTTATCTTGGACGTAGAGCTACGTCTTTCTGCGCGCTATGGAGGGGGGTGCAAAGTATGCGAGTCAATATCACGAAAACTTGGTCACGGAAGTGGTTTCTTGAGGTGTACACCAATGACGCGGCGAACATGATGTCCCGTCAACCACAAAATCGCAGTCAGCTTTTTTTCTTTTTTTGAGGCGTAAAACAATGACGCGGCGGACAAGCTGTCGCGTCAACTGCAGAGGCGCCGTTGGCTTCTTTTTTAATCGTTTGTATCTTTCTGGTCAACTGGTTGCTTTCGTTCTGGTAGCACCAATGACGCGGCAAACATGCTATCGCGTCAGCCACGAAGGCGCCCAAAAAATACAAAAAAAAACTTCGTATTGCGTGTTTTAGACGGCACGATACCGCGCCCACGTTTTCTCCGTCGACTTACTTCGCACGCAATTCCGCCTCTGAGCTGCTGACTGAGATGGCGGTGCGGGGGGCTGCAAAATTGCTTCTACGCAACTCCGAGCCACGGGCATTCACTTCTTGCGCAACCGCCATCGCCATGCGGCACGAGACCGTAGACGCATCGCCAGCTGCCACAAACAACCCATAATGGGACGAGTGGACGAGTCACGGCCTCTTATATATCACGCCCTTCTCATTTCTCGTTCCACCCACACGTAGTTCTACGGAAATTTATGCACCATAGTACACCTATGCACCGACCAATGCTTTTTACTGAAGTGCGACACCACAAAGACCGATACGTTGTTCATGGACGCTATAATAAACACTGATTGATTGATTGAGTGATTGATTGATATTATAATGCGCACAAGCTTTCCGGCTCTACAGCCCAGAAGCTTGATCTGCAGAGCCCGGGGATACTTAGTTCAATCCCTACCATTGCCCCCTTCGTTCTGGATGGGCGTCGCACCGGCTTGCGGTCGTGTATCATTACTGCGTGATGCACGTTAATGACCCCTGGCTAGTAGTAGTACTGCGCTTGCTAAATTTCTTATCTACAGCGGAGACGTCGGACGCCCACTAGGGCTAAATAACTTCACGCTGTCTAAACAAATACACGACACAGTTACTGGAGCATTTTCGAAATATCCTAGGGCCCCGTGCAAACGACTGTGACACTGTCACGCGTCTATGCAACATCCGAAAAAGCGCTTTAAAAAAAAGGAACGTTATTCTTTTGCCCCCCCCCCCTTTCCAAATGGTAAACGATCCGCGCTCGACGTGTAAATGAAATATGCGTTTCCGAGAATTGGATTTTGGATAATTAATTTTGGAGCGCATAACGTCTTCACAATAAAAAAAAATCTTTTAGCTCGAACTAGTTTCATTAACGAAACATCCTAATTAACTGTTTTTTCTTTTCAGTAACGCGAGCCAGGCTTCCAATGTTTTCCACTTTTTAAAATATTGAAAGCAGAGTGTTTGTTGTTGCCGTTTATTTATTTATTTTTTTCGCGAGGGGCTGACGTCCGTTTTACTTCCATTTACTACTTAAAAAATGTAGGGCGTGGCGAATACTTAGCGTCTCATTATCGCTGCCTAACCAATGAGGGTGCTGAATCAGCCGATGAGAACGCCGAAAGAACCAATCACGAAGTTGGAAACACGAGCAGAGTAAGCCCGTACGTCATGTGTTTTTTTCAGATGCCAGTGCCTAAAACAAGTGTTTGAACACATTCGACAACAAAATTGTGTTTGTTAATTCGTGCTTATGACCGGTTTTGTAAGCCCCCTCCCCGAACCCCTTTTCCCAGCCAAGCAGAATTTTTTTTTTAATTACATCTAAGGATTTAGGAACCTGCTCCTAAAACAACGCAAACGAGAAGAATCGCGAGACGTTTGCGTGAGGATCGTTAGTTTTTGTTTGTTTGTTTGTAAGAGAAAAAACTGACAAAAATTTCCTTCCTTTTAATTAATAAAAAAATTGTTGGAACTGTCATTTATGCATCTTTTTTTTTACCCCCTGCCCCCTCACATGTTCAGTTCTTTACACTCTTAGAAATCTGCGCCATCTGCTTTATCGCAAAGAACTTTGGGAGAACCAATCTCTGCGGACTACGGTGAAAGCTCATCAAATGACTAGGCCGAAGACGACGTTAATACCTTAAAAAAGAGCAGTCTGCGGCGTTACATCGAGTATTACTCGAGATACGCACGGAGCCAACGATATTGCCGAAATAACCGATAAAAACGCCAAAGAACGAATTACAAAGCAAAAATCGCCAACGTGATCAGCCGCGCCCTGTTTTTTCTTAAGTTGTCGGTGAACATAGTTTCACCAAAAGTACTGGCATTCTCATTCATAGCCGCAAGCCTCCTTTTGGAAGCCACTCAACACGGAGTCCGCGGCCATCTCAACCTTTCCACACCGCTTGTTTACCACCGACGACGCCAGCTTCTCCTCTCCTTCCGACGCCATCTTGCGATACCCTTCCGAAACACACGCCCTTACCAAAGCAACGGACCGCACGAACCTCCCCCCCTCCCCCCCCCCCCCTTTTCAGCCGCACTTCTTCATCGTTTTCTTGGCCGGACCGCTACGCCACGCGCCTAAGTGCTCCTTCGTGTTCGGCTTCCCCTCATCATCACTCGCCATGCGGAGAAGCCAGAGTCGCCGGGGGCTTCTGATTTGCCCCTTTTTGTTTTTTGCCAACGGACTCCCGCCGGGGCTTGGGGAAGAAACCGATGAAGTGCATCTGGTCGTGCCAGGAAGCGAGCTGTACGACGGGGTCGAATCACTCCCCGATTTGCTCGCCTAGTTTTAATCAAGGAGTGCCGTCGAGATTTCTCAAACGTGTATCCGGAGGAGTTGGAGGGAAAAGGTTCCGCTTAATGCCGAGGTCCCTACTAGGGCCTGTCATCTCGAAAAAAAATAAAAAAATACAGGATCTATTTTTATTTATTTATTGTACTGCAGCCCCGGAAATACGCGCGCATCCGCCGCAGAGTCCCCATACTAATAGGCTTCGTGGGCATACTAGAGAAGACGTCGTGGTCCTAAATAGTTGACTAAACGGAGTCGTTAAGAAATTGCAGGTCCATTACCGCGTCCTGGAAATGGACCGCGGCGACGCACAATCACACCCCGCACTAATCGTGACGCCGCGTGACGCAATGGTATCACGTGCCATGCCGTCACAATTCTTCGCCAGTGTCACGTGATGTTTAGCGGATCGCTTCTTTTTCTTTTTTCTTCAGTCACGACGGCGGGCTACGATTTGGACACTCGGCGAGCAAGTCGGCGAGATTGCTGACCGACCGCAACCCTTGGTCATCGTTGAGGTCAAGCGCAGCGCGGGCCAATCACGGCGGTGGGCGATGACTCGTCGAGTGTCCAACTTAGAAAACCAAGAAACACAACTGGGAATATCCGCTGCAAAACTTTGTCGTAAAAAGGAGAGAATGTCGTCACCCGGGAACTTAGCGATGTCTTTAAAACGAACGTGACATGGTCTTTAAATCGGGTTTATCGGCGCAGGGAAGAACGGAACCATAAACCACTTTCCGTTTCAAATCGAAAGTGTACTTTCATTTTATTCTTCGAGAAATCTAACGTTTTCACTTCGAACATGCCTCAATAAACCTTTAACGTTTGATATTTTACGAAGAGTAGTTTTTTTTGCGTATTAGGGTCAAATAAATAAAAATATAAGAACGCGCAAGACTCTTTGAGGTTACCCGATTGAAAAAAAGAAAAAAAATCCGCAAGCGACATTTCAAGGGTTAATGGAACAAACAAAACAATCCATGTAGTGGATTCGACAGAGTGGACAAGTCGGCATAATTTATATAATGGAATCAATCTTCTGAGGGCAAACTGTGGAAATTTAATCTCGAAAGAGGCATCCGAATTTAAATTTTCGGCTAATCATATTTTCATCTCATTACTGAATGGATGCCGTGAAAGAAAAGTTTGACAAACACAATATATTTTGTGTGTGTGTTTGTTTGTTTTTTTGTGCGCGTTCTATCCGAGTTTATTTGCCACACAAACATTGCGTGTGGGGGTTATTTACCAAGAAATAGTGCTAAAAAGTCGACAACGATTAATTTTATAGTAAAAAAATTAATTACAGGCCAAGGCTTAAATATATTTTAGCCTTTTTATTTGAACACAAACAATCAAGAGAACCGCTGATGAATTCATTCAAAAGCTTAAGGGAGTGCTTCGTTTGCGGTTCTTTTCAGTCGCATAAAGCATTATTGGTTTTTTTTTGGCATATTTTGTTGCTGAAAATAGGCCACTTAGTAGGCGTCAAACTGTTTTCTGACACTGAAAATGAATGAATAAATGAATGAATGAATGTTTATGTCCTTCACAGTGCGTTATGTTGTTCTTTCTCTATGGAGCCATGCCTCGTTCATACGAATACCCGGTTAGTACGAATACCCGGCTATATCGAACAACATTTTTGGGGACCAACTGGTTAAATACACGCCTTTTTTCTTGTTATTAGAGAAACTGACATCGTAGACGCTTTTTAAGTGAAACGCAAGCGTCCATATTAACGAAACATCACTTTATTCGTTTTTTTTCGTTTTTTGTTTTTTTGGCGCTATATCGTGTCACCGACATCACTCTATTCCGTCTCGGTAAATATATTAGGAAATATCTTCAAATTCAACAGCAGGAATACGCGTGAAAAAAGATATCACTGCCGACCAAGGTAGTGGGAAGGTTTATTAAATCTAAGTTATTTTGATATCACCATAAAGTGTCAGAAAATCCTCATGGCAGGGCCCGACCAACGCGATAAAGCTTTAATAAGATATATCGTTCACCGCGTTCGAAGCATCTTACTCCGTTCAATCACTTCAGGGGATCGAGGTCAAGCGGTTGCACTCACGCTATTTTCCCAACTATAAAAAAGCGCGCGAGGCTTAAAACAATAAAAAAAATAAAGGAAATGAAGTGTGAAAGAAAAGACTGTCGCCTCAAGTCAAAATGAAATGACAACTTTTGAAGTCAGCATCGCCATCGGCAAAGGCTCAGTTTTAGTTTCGGATGCACCACGGGGAACGCTACGAATCACCCTGACCAATCGAACGTGGACAGTGCATCACGTGACGCGCCGGCACAGCGGAGTGGTAGGCAGGGGAAACGTCACGTTGGCCCCAATGTGGCGCTATTTATCGACTCAGACGGTTTGAAAATAAGCGCCGTGGTCGAGAAAGTGGGGAGAAACGGAGCATAAATGAATCGACAACGGCTACACGACTTCGCCGTCACGAGATTCTGAGTCACGCTATCGCATACTCGAGAATCGGGACATTATTTTAAAGAGAAGAGAGAAAAAAAAGTAAAATTAGAATAAGCGACAAACGACGCCCATATAAAGTGGTTCGTCCTTTCTATTATGTACGCGTGAAGTAATGATGTACCTTTACAGTTAAGGCTGCCCTTGTAACTAGGGTATAATCCCAAAGAACGCTAATAGATAAGCTGAAAAAAAATACAAAAACAGGGAGGCTAGGTTCATCCTCGGAAGAAATAAGGAAAAAAAAGGCGGCACATAAATAAAAAAAGTTAGATTAATAACCGCTTTACGCGCATCCGGCAAATTTCCAATTAACATTTCTGTTCACAATAGCCAAAAAATAAAACTGGAAAAAATTGTGAGACTTACTTAAAACAACTCCATTATGTATCTAGTCGGAAATATCATAGTCTTAATATTAGAGAGTACTGCGCTAGGACAAGAACGTTTGCAAAATCTCTTTTTCTCCGAACGATAGCACAATGGAATCGACTCACGAAAGAACAAATGTGCTGTTTCAATAAAAATAATAATAATAATTAAATTTCTGTAATGTCCGCCCCTGGAAACTGCGAGGTAAATATTGATTAAAGAATAAAAAATATAGTTCCATCTTCACTGAAAGACTTTATGAAGGGGGATGTGTATCTAATTTTCATACTTTCAAGATTGAATGCAGAACATTCCTAGTGGTAGTGGTATACATTTTCGTACGCACAATCTATCTGCTGTCTATTTATTATATGTAATCACTATATGCAGCCGACTTGCCCCAAAAAAAGATATGGTATTTGTCAATCTTTAACTCAGTTGTTTATGGCTTTGTTGAAACCTAAAACAAGCAAACTATATTTTTTTTCTTCTAGAGAAAAGTTAAAATTCACCGCTGAATTTTTTAGAACGCGAGGCGAAGATACAATCGACGCTTTAAAATATTGAGTGCTCTTTTAGCTTTATTTTGTGGGATTTGGTATTTTAGAAATGTATGAATTCCTTATTGACATTCATTACAACGTTGTTAAAGTTATCAATATTTCATGACGGTGCCTATCCACTTCGCCAGCATGTGATACCCTGCTTCGATGTTCGCGTGCCCCTATCCCACCATATGTGCGAACTCGCTCGCTCTATAGCTCCTACATACCAATGCCGTAGTGACGAAGGTATCTGGACAGCAAAGGAAAAGCAAAGAAGGTGACATGGGTGATAGTTCCGGTTGGCTACCTCGTGCAAAGGGGGATCCCCCAAAGGCCATCATGGCGATATCCCACGCCGCCTGGTGATAGTTACCAAATTGCAGACGAGAAGCAACTTGGCTTGGAAGGCCGACGGGAGGAATCCTACTTTTTGGTTTTTTGGTTTCTAGGCTAGATGGCGCAAGTTACCACCCGTTACAAATGAGTGCTGCCGTTAGCATCCGTCCATCCATCCGGTGGGAAGATTCGAGACGTCTAAGAGGAGAAAGGAAGCGGGTAACAGAGGACGTAGAATTTACATTTCCTCGAATGCTACAAAAACTGGTACTCCTCACGAACACCGCGACATTCGCTTTCTACCGGCAGATTTCCGGGTGCGTTTACTTTAGGAAACAAAAGAATAACTTTGGTGGCCATTTGCTCCCTTGTGCGGTTCCTCTAGCGTCACCGAATAGGCTGTGCAGCAGACTATTTTTAGGGCGCAATTGTCGAATTTTTACGTTTCGAAAATTATTTTTAAACAAAAACTGTTACTTCTTCTGCTTCAAATACGAAGTCGGAAAGATCCGACGATATATCGTTTCGCTCTGTCGTGGACAGTTCTCGACATTTCTGGAGAACGGAACGCCGCTCCGCGCGATTTCAAATAAAGCTTCAGAGGACCGGTATGAATGGCTCTAATCACAAAGATGGCTAAAGCGTCATTATACTCCGAAGCGCAACTCATTTAATGGTTCTTTGCTCGTATTCACCTCTAAAACCAAAAAAAATTGAAAAAAAGATCCGGCACTTTTGCGGAACGTTACTAATATTCCCACCTTCGTGCAGACGAATTAAGATATACGTAGGTGTACACTTAGATTAGCTTTGATCTGTATATCTTATCCGAGACTTACACGCTTCAGAGCAGCGAAAGCGTCGCATACTTGGTGCTAGAGCTCAAGAATTCCACGAATGTTGTACTTCGCACGACTAGCGCATGTCAAGGTAAGCGCAAAGCCTCCAAGAACTCCTTTTTCCTGATGTGACAAGGAGTATAGACCTTTCGCGAGTCTACGAACGTGATGCGACCGGGCGATATGAATGCTCGAGTTACCGAGCTTGTGGACGCATACGGGCTCCGATATACCGCGGAGCAGATCGGCAGTGCATGCATGCGCAAGGCGCCACAGCCGAGCAGACAAAGTGGGAGCAGCGCGGAGGCGTCTCTGCAAAGGTCTATCAGTTGGCCTAGAGCCACTAGATAGTCTACGCTTCAGAGTAACGACACTTGCCAGTCTTGGTGCTTAAACTCATGGTTGCCAGTTCTTTGAAGCCTTATCTGAAATCACAGGAAACGCTTTTCCTGTCCTCCACAAATGCGTAAACAGTTCGCGACAGGGCAAAGCAATATTGCACGGGCTTCCCAACGCCCAATCGAAGGCTGAGGAAGTCGCACTTTCGAATCATGACGATCGGCAGTTCCGTCTGCTCTGTACTAAGCACCAAGATGGCGGCGCCCACGGCAATGTCGGGGAACAGAGTGCCGAAGTACTCATGAAACGCGTAACTCATGTAGAGGAGCTAGTTGGTCCATGGCGTCGGGAAGCGTCGGTGACACACGAGGAGGCGCCGATTAGGCCGAAGCATGCGGGCTGGGCGTGTTCCGGGCGTACTTCAGTTGTTCGAATGTGACCAACCTAGTGGCCGGAGAGGAGACCGCTGGCGGTGGTCGCGAGGAGCAATCCCGGTCAGCTGCGGTTGGAGCCGACTCTCGACGACGGACCGATATGGTACGCATGATGTTTCAGTCACGCGGACCGTGTACCACGTGACGGCGGCACGTCAGCGCGACTCGCGGAACGATCCGACGCAACTCGTCCGCGGACGCGCGGACGGGCCAAAGCCGAGCTGCCGTTTTCACGCGCAGGTCACCTCTAGTCGGAGATCGACTTGAAACAGCGTTGAGTCTGGCGACGGTACGTTGTCTTACATCTTTCTGCTTTGTTTCATCGGCGACGAAAACAACAACGTGCGCCCCTGTTGTCAGCCGCTGGGCGTTCGCTGCGCTTCACTCTGTCGCGCGCTTCTTGAAGCCCACGTGCGAACAGAGACCTTTGATCAGAAACGTTGTCTGGCTGACGCGACGCTGAGGTTCCGGTACTCAGCTCCGGGTGCGCGTCAAGAGAGCATCCCGCCAAGCCCTCGGGTTCTGCGTCTGCCGCGCACGACCCTGGCTCTGCCCGATCAGGCTCCCACCGAGCAAGACTCTCTACATATGCGGCTCTGCTGTGCGCGTGACGCGTCTGTGCTTCGTTGCAGCAGAGTGCGTGACGGCAGCCGAACGCCCCTCCGCGAGCGCCAGCGCTTCGTCGCGTCTGCGCGGCACGCGCGCTCGTGCAGTGACCATGCACTGTGTCACGGCTCATGCTCTGGCTCAGTAAAGCTTGTGGCTGCGTCTGGACGCGAAGCCTGATCACGGTGTTTTGTCTCGATCTACTTACGTTTCAGCTTGGCGTACGATATATTATCGCGCTTGCAAACGTCGATTTCTCTCTTGGACAACGGTGCCAACAGTGACGTTGGAGTTTCGCGTCACTGTGGGGTGGCGAACATGTTCGGTCCGTCACTCGCTGGCGTCTGCTCGTTGTGTCCCTCGTGTGGATGCGTTGGGAGACGGACGATCCGCGGACATGTCGTCACGTGATCAATCCGTCCGCGGATCAGTCCGTCGGTAGAATCCGGCCATGGTAGGAGACCAGACCCTGTAGCTGCACTCGTGCTGACGGTGTTTTGTAACAAGAGCTCGCATTACAGTAAGTGGCCAGGAGTCTGTCACGTAACGCGGTCTGGGTTAAAAATAGCTTTCACTCTGATCGCGCTCGAGATTGCATCTCGTACGCTTGTTGTAGTTGCGTCTTATACAACAACAACAAAAAAGCGTGACACCGCTAAAGCGTAATTCCATCACCGTAACCCCGAAATACTGGAACCGCCAACGTGCCTCGCTTGTATATTGCGAGCATAAGTTCGTCGTGAAAGCTTATTTGCGATGCCGGCGCCCATTTCTGGGATGCGCGCGTCTGTCAAGCTGTTATGAATGTCATATTTCAGCCGCCCCCCCCCCCCCTTCTTTTTTTCTGATGCAAGTGTGAAAGCGGGAAAAAGAAAAAGACAGCGATGAACGCGAAAAGTTCACGCACGCACGCACGCACGCACGCACGCACGCACGCACGCACGCACGCACGCACGCACGCGCACACACACACACACAAGCAAACAAACAAGAAAAATAATATAAACGCCGGGTGGGCCAAAAGCCAAAAGCTGTGGTGGTTTCGTATGTGGGATTCCACACTCAGATTGCTTTCTCTTCCTTTTATCTTTTTTGTTTGTTTTGCTGTTTTCTTTTTGTTGTTTTGTTTTGTGCTTCCGAAAGGCGTAGTTTATTGTGGTCTTGCGTAGCCTCTAATGTCTCTCAGGGACAATTCGAAGGAGAGGGACAACGCCGCTGGGAGTCGTGAGCGCAGAAGGTCAAAGCAGTTAAAAGGGAATGCGCGTAAAAAGGCTCGGACTGTATGTAAAAAAAAGAGAGACAGAGAAAAAAGAAACGTGCATGTATAATAGGTATAGGAATATAGAAAGAGAGCGCGCTCTAGATTCCCAATAGAATCGAAGTTCGACTACAGTAAAGCCCAATAGTAACAACAAATCCGGTTACCGTCACATCTGTTTTAATTACGGACGTGGTTTGCTCAGCACGTCGCTAGATTCGGATGTCTGTGACATTTCGATCAGAGTGGGATTTTTGAATGTTACCTTCATTCTGCTCGGCTGGAACTAATAAAATTAATTAAATTGCGCTAAATTATATATTTTTTCCCGCTCGTGTTCAGTAACAATTTCTAACGTACAATTCGGGATAGGTATAGGGTTGGGTTCCACATCGGTTGTTCAGTCGCACTGCCGCCTAAATGTATTATTTCTCTGGAGGGATGAGGCATCCGCTTAAGCACGTACTTCGGTTAGCGTAGCACCATGATTCGAGTCAGCCGAAATTACTTTAAGAAGAGTTCGCCGTATATTGTACAAAACCAAAATTGTATAAAAAGAGCCCAGGAATAAAAAATAAAAAAAAACGCTTAAGGACGACGACGAGGAATGCTTCGAATCAAATCGTCGTGTCTTCTTCTTCACGTTCGAAAACCGTAACTCTTTTTTTTTTTTAAGGTTAGCGGTGAGACCTTGTTGAAATTGGAAACCCATCGTGATTTTTTTTTACTTATACTTGAAGTTTTTTTTTGTTTTTCTTGTCGGTTTTGTGGTACACTCAAAAATACATTTCCCTCTCCGAAAGAGCCATTTAGCCAGGATTCCAACGGGGCGCACTCACGCTCGTAGCCTCTTAACTATAAAAAAACCAACGCCAAAAAAAAATATATATATAGTGAAATGCAATAGTTTAGTCGGGGGACACCTTTATTTTCGTGAATTTTGTGAAACGAATATTAAGACCGAAAGCAATCGGTAAGAAATTGATCAAATAAAAATTACAACGAACGGAATAAACGTGTTTCGTGCTAAAAAGCCATTGTAAGAGGAACTTCCTTTCTTGCTAATTAGTAATTATATTGGGAAAATGCCCGTCATAGGCATTTACCTTGGTAACTAACAATTTTTAATTGCATTTCAGTTACTAGTTTCAAAGCTTAACCTGTAAGTACATCTGAGGTTTCAAGAGGTGGATTCCTGCCGAGCTGAAGGAGCTTAAAGAGGAAATCCGGAGAGGTTCTCTATTTGGGAAAAAAAAAAGGAAGACTTTACAGAAATTTCAAAAAAAATTCTCCTATCTGAGAAAAAAGAAACACCTTAAATCGTCTTCATTGGGAGCTCCAGGATCACGCATATCGAGATTTTTTTTTTTATTTGGGGCACGGAGGCTTCATGAAATACTCTTTTTTCTTTTTTAAGCAACGTTGAAGCCCCTCCTTCCCAGAGCGTGACGTCATATACAGAGTAAAATACTCTGGAATCTGCTTCCAACTCGGTTTTTTTTTTCTTTCAAAAATCTCTCCAGCTTTTTCTTCTTTTTTTTATCCACGAAGAAGGCTTTTAGAGTTGCATGGGAGTTCATTTTCTTTCTGTTATGCAGCCTACTTTTGCCACTGCACGCGCAGGAGCACCTCAAGCTCCGTCCATCATGATACGTAAAGAGTTACGTCACCGTGACGTCGGCAACGAGTACAATACCAAAATATAAAATCGGACACGTGTTTTTTTTTCGGTGCTTCGTTGCAAACTACTGCGTCTGTCAATGCGATAACGTGGGCGTGTCCTCTACGGGAAGGCCATATTCCGCCGATTAAAATTACGACAAACCCTAAAGCGCGTAACTAAGCGACAGACGTTCGTACATTTTTGTTCGTTAAAGACGTCACGTGATCAGCACGTCGCCTCTTCTGTTCACGCACCTCTTCTTTGTGTAGCCCCTTTTCCCCTTGCCAGGCGTTGCAGAGGAGAGACTCCACCGCGGACGAGCGCATGCGCGCAATAAAAGGGGGAAGGACAGCACATAGAAAACAATAGCAAATATTTTACTAGGACAATAGCTACGTAGCCTCTCACAAGTATAATAAAGATATTGAAAAAAAAATTCCTCAGCTCTGATGGGTTGGGCGTCGGGTTCGAGATGTTGGGTTCCTGAATTCCTAATTGTTTACTTAAAACGTTTCGATTTTTTGTTATTTCTTTCTTTGAATTCATTCACTTATCACTCTCCCGCGCTTGTGCGTGCGTTTCGTGTTTGAGATTACTTTTTTGGGGATTAGGCTGCTCGAAGAAAGGCTCTCGCATGCAATAAAAGATTATAATAATTTTTTTTAAAACCCGTGTTTTTTGAAGCACTCATTTTAACAAAAAAAAAAAAAACAACACGCGTCTAGTTAATTATAAAAATATGAGTAGCGGACTTCAAACGCCTGTTTCCTAATTTAGAAAAAAAAAACGAGGTTATTTTTTTTGTGTTGTTGTGCATCTTTCGCTAAATCCTACAGGACCGCGGTATTACGTTCAATGTGCTCATTATAGCGCGCTACGCTCGATCAATAACACAATTTTCGTTCCTCCAGGTAACAAGAAGAAAAAAAAAGAAGCGATATAGTTCGAGAGTTTGCTGACATATGGGTCAATCGGTTCATTATGGTGGTCACGCCGTGCATCACTCGACCAGTTTCGTGGCGTCCAACATCGGCTCCTCCGCCGCTTCGTACATCAAGCGGGTCCCTCTCGAAAGATATATGAGTGATGCATTTTTGTAGCCCTCCCTCTTGCCGCTATGCCATCATCGGTCGGGCTATGAGATGACGGGGGCTCCACCATATCCCGGAAGGACCCCCAACAACTGAACAAGACAGTGCCGCTGTCGAAACGTCGTGACGGGCGTCCAGGCCCCTTTCTCATTTATATTTCTTTCTTTTTTTTAATTCTTAATTCTTTATTCTATTTTTTTTTCCATTTAACAATGTAATTTTGTAAGTTCGAGCGTTCGACTTTTTATTCCGTCCTTTTTTCAAGCTTTTTTTTTACCCGCGTAGCTAGCGTTCTTGCGCCTCAGCCTTGATTATTCTTGTAAACTAATACAACTTTTTCTTCGGCACTTCACTCTTCTTTCTGTGTGTGACTTTTTCCGCCGGTAAACTAGATTTGTCTTTTTTATCCTCCTACGGCTGCTGTGTCTGCGCACCCTACTCTTTCTCTCTCTCTCTTTCTTTCTCTCTCTCTCTCTCTCTCTCTCTCTCTCTCTCTCTCTCTATATATATATATATATATATATATATATATATATATATACACGTATATATATATATATATATATATATACCGGGTGTTCATTTTTAATTCGAACAGATTTATTTGACAAAACATCCGTAAAAGATGCACTGATACGGTTTGTGCGGGTGAGTTATACGGCCAGGGGTACATTATGCGGGTGGCTAATCGTTGCGATAAGTCAGGCTAATTAATTAAAATTCGTTAATTAACCTTTATATTTGGTGGAAATAAAGCATATGGTTCCAATTGGAAACTTAGAGAGCGTCATCGAAAACCACTAATACCGGTGTCAGACGGCGTTCTAAAGCTCCTTTTCACTAAGCTCCTTTAAAAAATCGGCCAATCAGCTCGCGATGTGGAGTGCGCACGTGCTCTGTGGCGCGCGCACGTGCTCTACGGCGTGCGCTGGTTCGCCGATTTTATAAAGGAGCTTAGTGAAAAGGATCTTTAAAACGCCGTCTGACAGGGAGTATTAATCAACTCTTTTAGAACGACTTGAAGCTCGTGGGAAACTCGGGGGCGCGCCGAGGTTACCACTCGTGAAGCAGGCGCAAAGCTACAGCAATGGCGGAAGGCAATAATGATCTAATCATCCGCGTTCCGCCACTGCTGGCGTGCGCCTGCTCGCAAGGTAACTTTGGCGCGCCCTCGGGCGGGGTTCCCACGAGCGCGCCCGTAGGTCCGCCCGCGGGGTGGTTTTCGTTGACCCCTTCTCAGTTGGGTTATATATTTGTTTCCACTAAAATAAGGCTATTAACGAATTTTCAATTGGATTAGCCGACTTATCGCAACGGTCTCCCTGATAATATACCCCTGGCCCGTATAACTCACCTGCACAAACCGTATCAGTACATCTTTACAATTTTTTAAAATAAATCTGTTCGGAATAAATGACACCCGGTATATATATATATATATATATATATATATATATATATATATATATATATATATATATATATATATATATTCTGCGTCGCCGCGACTTATCTTTCGGCCAAAATAAACCACTCCAAAAGTAGGAACGCACTGCGTCAAAAGCAAACTTTCAATGTCTAGTTTTAGTAATGCGACCACACACACTTTGGGTACCGAAATATGCAGCGTCGTCGCCACTCGACAATCACAGAGAGCCCGGATTTAAGGAAGCTGTATGTGCACCGCGTACTAGACAATCCAATACGAGGTTGGGACTCGGCGCATGCGCTGTGGGGACGACGCTATTTCTTTCCGTACGCGAGCGTTTGCGCACGCCCTATTCCCCAAGCCCGCTGAATCCCGTCTCGGCGCCTAGGGACGCCGCCGCACCCATGCGTGCTTTCAACGAGCGCAGAATATACGATCGGGCCGTAAAAATCGCCCAACGATCAGAGTCCCGCGAAAGGCGCATGTCTATGAAGTTCGGGCGCGTGCACGGTACCACGTGCGCAGCAATCAGGTTTGCCCAGCTAGAGTGCCTTCATACGCACGCCGCTTTTGCTAGGACCAGCAAGCAGACGTCGTAATTGTTCTCTTGGGTGATATGGCACAACTTTACTTTATCAAAAATAAAAAAGCTGGTACGACCAGCAATTGAGTGAAGATTATTATAATTAAAACGAAATCAGTGATTTTTCGACTGCAAAATAAGCCTCGAGTTTTATCTGAACTTCTTCGCTATGACTCGTCTCCCATCGATATATATGATTAGTTGTTTCAAAAATCTAGGTGTGTTTTTTTGGCGGGACAATGTGCTGGGATAGTCATATAAATTATATTATTCCGAAGCTTGCTCAGGTAGTGGCCGAGGATCGTAAATTGATACCGATCTATTTTACCTACGAGCGTTAAATTGTTACTTAAAAAATCACCTTTCTTCTCCCATGTAACGTATTGTCACCTGGTATGAGGCACAACAACAGACTAACATTGAAGAACTGTGTTTTCTGTAGAACAAAACACCGAGAGGAATATGTAACGTGCCATATGACTTTCACTCTGCCGATTTATTTAAGAACAGTAAGATAATAATTATCTACAGATTATATCACTACAGACTCTGTACTAGTTTTAAAAGCGAAAAGATAAGGGGCTCGGGCTTTCTCGAAAGACATCGCGTTGTTAAAGGAAAACGTCCCCACCGTACCTTACCCGTAAGCCAGAAAAATGGAGCATGGTCACGCAGCGTACAACCTATGGCTATCAAATGTTAAATGTCACACTTCCACATCTGCTAAACGGTCTTTCTATTGATAATATTGATCTTTGCAGTTTAACATTCAAGGACTGCGCCTATATTTTTGTATGTAATTATTATTTTAGTTTTATGTTTGTTTGTTTTTTTGGGTGGGGGTGAACCTCCCAGGCGAAAATCAGTCCACTTACAGCTGGATTATGGAACTGGAAATGAGGCAGTCCAGCTGGATTCCAGCTGGGTCCAGCTCCAGCTGGAATGAACCGTAGACAGGCGATGTTTCTACGTTTCTGCTGTATAAGTTGTCTTTGGCACATTTTCCGCACGTTTGCTGTTGACCAGTGTAAGGGGCCCGAGGACAACTTTTTGTCTTATATGCCTCACTCCCCCCCCCCCCCCTTTGCTGCGTGACCATAGCGATGGAAAATAGTTATTATTATTATTATCATTAAAAATAGGAGAGCAACCCTAATAAACGGAACCTTCGGTGAAGCGGATGAACACTCTGCGTAAGGACCGGTTTACGCACCCGTAGCTTAGAGGACCGAGTGTCTTGTGATCTCTTATACAACAAGAAGACACCGGCGCGATATCTCGGGTAACTTTGGAAAACCTGCCATTTCCATATATTTCCTCGCTGTTGTTTCGGTTTTTTCGCGCGCCATTTTTATTTTGATGTTGCCTAAAAAGATTAAGAAATAAACTGTTGACTATTTTCTAAACGCTACAACTTTTTCATTGATTAGTACGTACATTTGATCTCGCAAATACCGCAAAAACCTTGGCTCTAGTAAAATGGAGTTCAAGGGCCACTTCTTAGATGGCGCTAGCGTGCCAGCGTTTTTTTCTCGTCGTAAAAGATCACAAAAAACTCGGTCGCAAGCGAACTCGAGCTTGCTGAACCAGCCTCTAACGGCGATCCTCTCGGTGCATTGGTTTCGAAATACCCCAACTTTGGCGTTCGAAAACAACGCGCTGCCCTCGCCGAATTCTCTCGTTTTCGTTTTCCTTGAACACTAAAAATAGCAAACAAAGCTCAGCCGGTTTTTAGGAGGATGTTTGTTTATGCTAAATTCGAGTGCTCTACGAAATCTTTAGGGAAAGAAATGCAAGGTTCGTCTCCGGCAAACTCTGTTTTACATGCATGAAAACCCCGCTTATTTGAATTGGAAAAAAAGCGACAGATGCAATCCACTTGTTTTTTTTTGTTTTCTGTTTTTCTTTCTTCTTTTAAGTCGATCGATCGATAGGTAGAGAAACGGAGAAGGGACAGAACCAGAAAAATGCGAAGAAGAAGTTTTCTACTTAGCCGTTAACAAGAAAAACGATATTTTGCGTGCGTGCGACACGCATATAGTATACTCAGAGCAAACATAGCGCGTGTTTGTGTCTCTTGATGCGAAGCGAATCAGCGACACAACGGTCCAAGAAAAGGAAGAGTTCCCCGCACGCACGAACCCTCCCCACCACCACACACAGACGCACGCGCGCGCACATACAAACCACGTGTACGCAAGAACAGACACGCTCACAAACACGCACACGTAATCGCACACACATACGCACACACACACGCGCGAGCCCGCGCGCACGCACATAGAGAAACACGCACGCACGCACATTCAAGCGTGTACACACAAACACAAGTGCATACACATGCACGCACGTACGCACTACACATGCACGCACTCGCGCGCACACGCATGCGCGTGCATACATACACACATAAACTCTTGCAAGCGCAGGTATAAAGTGAAAAATGAAACCCGAAACGACATGATTATCCCCCAACAGAGCCTACTCCAAAAACGTCGGTTTCGCTTCCCATCTTTTCAGAGCGGCGTTTGGGGGAAGCTATTTCCGGTCACGCGAAGCGGAAACCGCCACTTCCCTTTATTCCTTGACATCTAAGTTATTCGTGGACTTTATAAACCAGATTTGTTTTGTGCGTGCTGCTTTTTTCTACTTTTTTTTTAGATTGTGGCTGTTGGCAGGACGTTGTTTTAAACACCTAATAGGGAGTTTGAGTGCATCGTGCTTTTCCCTCCGCTAACCCTCCGCTACGAAGAAACCGCCACTGCGCCTGCGTGCCGACGGCCTTGGCTGTAGAGTTCCGGGCAGCGGAGGGGTAAACACGGTCTACTAAAACTCCCTAATGTTTCGATCAAGTTCAATGCACCAACTGGCAAGGACCGAAAAAAAAGGAAAAGAGAAAAAAAGAAGTTCGTTGAAATTGTTTTGGTTTTGAACGAATCTAGTGAACTTGATCCGAGAGTTTTCGATGGAATGCGACAATGGATCACAGGGATATGTGGAGCGCAAGTGTCGTCTGCTTCTTGCAGGGTGGTTGTGATGATGTCAGAACACCGAGCTCTTATTGGCTGATTGAAGAAAATACTGAGTATCAGTATCATTTACCCAGTATCATTTCACTCAAAGCCAATCAGAGCTCGGCGTCGTTCTGACGTCACCAGAACTCCTGCGCAATAAGCAGACGACTAGCTCTTCGCATAGCATAAGGGCTGCAAAATGATCTCGTCGGCCACGGATAGTTTTCGGCTTCGCTACATCTATATAAATAGTAGTATACATTACTTTAGTTGCAAAGAACGTCGTTGTGAGTGCACGTCGTAGCGGCGATACCAATCAGCGCTGACACGCGAACGTCTGAACAGCGTAAGCGAAAACATTACTCTGTCAGAGGCTAAAGCTTCTGCCCTGTTGGCGACGTGCGCGATCAAAAGCGTCGCTATGGTCAGCCTTCCGCGATTAGCCGAATGCTGACTATGACGTCAGCAAAGGATTTCTTATGGAAAAAAACATAAGGGTAATGTAAGAACTGCAATGTTGATGCGAATTGCAAACTCCATCGAACTTGTTTTCGCAAGGTAATGACGTCACGAGAGGGAACCATAGGAAGGCGCAACCAAAAACATCTAGCCGCCGATACAGCTTAAAATTAAGATGCGCTTTAGAGGAACGAGTACGCATACGAGTGCTTTTGAAAGCAATATGATGACTTATAACGTAACGTGGAAAAACGTAAGCAAACGCTCCTGTGTGAATGGGCCTTACGTTATACGTCACCGGAACATCCGTGCCTTGGATGTTGCTTGAGAGGATACTCCTCGAACCGATTGTTGTCACGCTTCGTGCGAAGCAGAACATGCCCCGGTTTACTCTCTCCGTGAGCAGACGTGAGATTTGGTAGCATGACGAAACGTAAGCGAGCAGCGCTCTGGAAACCGACCTTACGCCCGCATTCACACTGGTGGCTGAACCTGATTCGCAAAGCGGTTGCGAACGCGGTTGCGAACGCCGCAACGCCGCATTCACTCCGGGCGGCCTCCAACTGCATCCGGAGAGAGCTATGCAAGCGTTGCTGGCAAAGATGCAGCTACAAATTCACGCGCAGTTGATAATGAAAACGTGCGGATCCGCTTCGCGGTGGCGATACGAGACGCCAGTGTGAATGCACCTTTAAAGAGGAGGGAGGGCAGAACTGCTCTGAGCTGGGGCAGCACCCCTAAGATAAAGGCCGCGGCCCTGAATTCGTGACGTCACCTACAAAGAAGGCCGGCGCGGGGTACAAGATTTCACACAGTCCCAGGCGAACGCTCAACATGCAGCACTGGTGTACAATCCGTGCCTGTCGCTGGCGGCCTCCTTGTAGGTGACGCCACCAAGACCCAAACCTTACTGCCTTCGCTATCCGGGAAATGTTTGCTAAGCTGGGCTTCTGGCTTTGCCTTGGGCATCGGAGGGAAGCCACGCTCTCACAGGTATTCAAATGAGGAGTCCGTTCCTTCGGAGATTTCTCGAATGTCCGTGGGTCAGGGTTCTAAACCTTGGAGGCGCGTAGTTGGTGCCCAGGACAGATTGGTCAGTCGGAGCAAATTTAACGAAATAAGGCAAGCCGAGCGGACAAGACATTCTTAGGCCGTAAAATCTCGATTTAGGGTCCTTCAATTCGGTCCAGATGGGGGGGCATACATGTATAATGCTCTAATTGCATTTTATATTGTTTTGATTTGATGAGTTTCTGCCGTCCGTTATACAGAAACTCCCGTGGGAATAAAGAACAACACCTCCATACAAAGAAGTATTCACCTAAAAAAGCCTACTTTAAAAAGAGCTAAAGAAACCTCCGGTTGCTTGCTAGCCTTTAGTAATTTCCCCCTTAATGTGTTGAATTAAGAGCGTGTTGCGCATCTTAGATTAGCTTTACCGTTATTTTTATCAAGACGCGCAAGTTTCATACCCCAAAGACACCGTTTTTCCGTCCTCGACAACCAAATCTTCCACGAACTACTCGGCTTGGGGCGCATGGAGATAATGCGCAAAACCTTGTTTGTTTTCAACATTGATCATGAACATTGCATTTATTTCCATCTTGGAGACTGGGGGGGGGGGGTACCAACAAAAGAGCGCGTTTTGCGCGGCTTCTCAATACGATGACAAGAGTATCGAAGAAAACAAATTATGGATGTATCTTAATTTTACGGATAGCGATCGGGAGACAACCGAGACATGCCCGGTGTTTCGAGCTGCGCCGCTAGGTTTTTAATTATGAGCGTTCGAGGGTACCGCTAAAATCCGCTAAAATTGGTGGACACACGCCATGCGTAAATGATGGTGAGAAGAGTTCCACTTTTTCTTTACACTTTTTCTTTTTGCGGGAATTGAATGGGTGTGCATTAGACCCTTTGTAGTAAGTGGCCCCATCACTTGTCCGCCATTGCTTGATTACGTGCATGTGATCATGTATTGGCCACTGGTGCTAGTTGTGAGCGTTAGGCGGGGTTTTCGGATCAAATCACACGCCACGCACGTCAAGCAATGGCGGCCGCCAACGTTCGCCCGGCGTATTTTTTAAAAGGCTCTGCTACGCACTAAATCAGGTTTCCCCAGCAAACTTAGCGGGGAAAACGGTTCCACGTCAGCCTTATCGCGGAACGTACGTTGTCTACATTTGGCGTTGCCTTACACTACTTCGCTTCTCACGTATTGCGCAGGAACATTTTGTTTATGAAACCTTAGCTATATTATGCTGCCTGGAAGGCGGCGTTTCCGATCGGCGTGTTTACAGCGTCCTATCCCGCGCGTATACATCAAAACTGGTACCGACGGTGGCAATGAACGACGTCAAAAAAAAAAAAAATCTGGAGTGTCACGCTGTCGGATATTGCGGTCCTGGCGGCTGGCACTAAAAGTACTATACTTGGCAAAAAAAAAAAAAAAAGTGCTCGATCAAACGCTAGTGTCGCTGTCGTCGCGGCGGGCGTCCGATCGACTCATGGCCGCCGGAAGCTTCCGTGGACCGACAAGCTCAAGAGCGACTCGCGGCAGAACGAGGCGTCTGCCACACCATTTCCGCTGTCACACAGCCAGGATCGCGGCACGCGACAGCCACGACACTCCTATGACGTCATCGAGCGAAACTCGAGGGACCGACGTGTTTGACGCGCTAAGCACACAAGTTGGAGACGCGTTCCAAACACCATAGCTCTACACATATTCGACCGTTCTGCGTAATAATAATGCTTAACAATAATATTAACACAAAAAATTAGGATTTACGTTGCTCGCCCTGGCGAAAATACTGGGGATCAATATATAGGACACTGTAGCCTCATACATCTGCTTCCAACATCTCTGCGGACGACATTTTAGGAAACCGGTTCTGCACATCCCATACGGTATACGACGGGCCCTCCGGTACGCAGTGCGCATGTGCGAGCCTTCTGCGGTAACGCATGCGCAGTTCGTCGTACTGGGAGGGGCCCATCGTACCGTACAGGATGTGCAAAGACGGTTTCCTAAAACTTGTGGGAGCGAGGGTTTGCCACCCCGCCCAGGGGCCGCTACCGACCGCCCAAAAAGGACACAGTCCGAAACTCTCGTATCGGATGTGCAGAAACGGTTCCATAAAAGTCCCTAATGTCTTCACCCCGTTTTGACTTTTAAGTCCGACCGCCGCCCACCGATCCGATGGAGCCAAGCCAAGCAGGGCCAGAAGTTCTTTGTCGTGACCCTCGTTGTCTTGGCGGGTTTGCTATGATCGGCTACAAGTTCAACCAATCGCGCGCAGAAAAAAAAAAAAAAAAAAAGCTCATGATCGCGGCCCAATTATCTTGCGGGATTGGTTGATTCGGTGGTAGTGAACGGACAAGGACGAACGACGAGAGCAGTGACGATAGACTTTAGCTGGGTGCTTCTAAAGGGATACTGAACCGAAGAATTTCGATTTCGCCAAATAAGGCCGCCAGGAGCGTCGAAGGGGACGCTACGAACTCCAGAGACTTGACTACTCGTATATCGATATCTCGAACGAATGGCCGTAGTTTTGGAAAAGAAGGAGGGCGCGAACAAGGGAGGACTATGACGTCAGGATCCTCCTGGAACAGTTGAGCATGAGGAGGAGATATCGCTGTACGAGTTGGTGTTCTCGGGTTCTGCAGCGTCCCGCCTATCGCTCCAGCCCTGTTTTGTGAGCTCCGAACTTCGGTTCAGTATCCCTTTAATAGCCCCCCCCCCCTTTTTCGAAACTTCGAAATGATGCATAGATTATGTGCGGCCGCCAGTTAATAGGTCATGCACTGTGTGTGAGCACGCATTGGAGACGAAGGCTTCGTCAGCATTCGCGGGCTGTATTCTCGGGTCCGATATCGTCATTCCCCACGGGCGCTACGTCGGCGCTCAACGCGAACTCGGAAGTAATCACGGGCTTCACACACCGGAAGCGATGAGACCAGCTAATGGCGACTGCGCCGCAATCTATGCATCATTTCGCCAGTTTTCGAAAGTGGCGGCAGTCGGTCTTAGAGTGGAGCACCGTATGAGACGCCTGAAAAGCAAAAAGAAGTCACGTAAACATATAGTCTCGTTCCATTTTACCTGCCGCATATGCACCGGTGCAGAAAAAAAGTGTAATGCAATGCACTTCCGGTATCTTTACTGAGATACAACCGGAAGTAGATATTAAGATGAGGAATTGGGCGACTTGGCTATTTATAATTATAATTTACAGCGCGCAAGAACAATTAGCACTCAAACACGCACACCATTGTCGGGACTGCAAATAACCAACAGACTTTTAAAAAAAAAACTATTTTTTATTATTTATTAGCCAGAACTTTTTAATAGCTCACGCGACTGAGACTGAGAACATTGTTTGGCTGGACGAAAAATGAGTCCTTAGCAGCCTGTGTAATCTTATTCAGGAAAGAGTTATTTTACCTAGCAACAAATAGAAGATACCGAAGTGTGGTATAGATGCGCGAAGGTGTAGAAGAAGAAGAGAAGACGACGAAATACAACACCGAGTTTATGGGCCTCCTGCGTTGCCCAGGGGGTGCTGCGAAAAGGGACTTGTTAGGCCTTGTTTTGGGTAGTACAAACTTGAGCGTCTCAAACTGTCAGGCATGCAGAAGTGTGCCTGCTCTGGTGCGGAGCGCGAGATCACGATGAAAATATAAAGAAACAACAAAAATTCGAACGCCGTCAAAGCTAAGACGCTAAGAGCGCGAGCCATGAGATGCCGTTTCACGCGTTCCAAAGTAGACATGACAAAGAAAAAGAAAAATGAAAGCGTCGCGACACAGGTGTTTCGACGTCACCGCCCAGTGATAATAGACGCGTACCCTAGCGGTGGTGTCATGAATTTGGCACTTTTGATTGTCTTCCGGCGTTGAGTCTGGCCGATTTTTGGCGTCCAAAGGTGTTTTTCGTTCTTCAGCACCAGGCAGAGTTAAAAAAGCTCGACCAACGTGCCATAAGTAGCGCGAGGCTCGATCAGGTGATCTTGTACTACCCAAAACGAGGGCGCTACAGTTTGTTCAAAGCTTCAGCGCAGGAGGCCTATATCCATTTTAACCGGTGGGCCACTCTGAAATGTCTGCGCGTCTGCTTGCCCATAAAACACTCAAAAGAGCCAATCTCCGCGATCCTACGAAATCAGTCTGTCTATGCTGGAAAAAGCGGTGGAGAAACTGCATCGTGACGTCGCCGGTGGGAGGAGCCTAATCTCCATCGCCAACAAACTACATCGGAAGAGAACTGCACCGTGACGTGTCCGGTGACGTCGCCGAATAGTGGCGATTGAGTTGAAACTACATCGTTCTTTTTTTCCACAGGGAATTTCGGAGAATCGCCGAATGGGCTAGCGCACACCAGCTCGGAGCACTTGGAGCAAAAGCTCGCGCTGCAGAACCCAGGCATCCTGGGTTCAATCCCCGCCCCTGCCCGTTTCGATCTGGATAAGCATCGTACCGGCGTGCGGTCGTGTGCACTACTGCGTGGTGCGTTAAAAAGACCCCAGGCTAGCGGTCGTACTGCGCTGGCTAAATTGCTTATCTACTGTGGGTAACAATGTCGCCATGTTCAGGCAGACTAACCTCCTGCTGTATAAACAACTAACGACAAATTTGACTTTTTGACATTGTTTGACTGCGTTCGTGCAACCTCTGTCGTGCTGCGCGAGAAAGAAAAAATGTTCCTTCGGGAGTTAAATTTTCGGTGAAGTAGGAAGCAAAAAAGAAGAAAGGAGAATATTTCCCTCAAGCGGGGTTCGTAGTAGAAGAGGAGGAAAAAGAAAATCAGTTCTTTAGTCCCACGGTGTGTATTGTCTTTTCTTTATATGTATGTTTATTCTGAGTTCAGCTGGCCGCTTACCTGAGCTCAGCGAATGATGAATGCAGAACATACGTTTTAGAACTAAAAAATGAAGTCTGCGCTGTGGCATTACGCAGTGCAAAAGCGTCATGCTTGCATTGCGTAATGCCACAGCGCAGACTTACTTTTGAGGTCTAAGCAGATGTTCCCGCCTCATCTATTCGCTGAGCTATTCGGTAGATCGCAGAGATTGGCTCTTGCAGTGTTTTATGGGTAAGCAGACGCGCAAGCATTTCTGCACCGGAGCAGGAAGTTGCGGGTAAATCAAACGAGCGTAGTGTTTCATATCTGAATCGAGCTGTTGTGTGCTTAACAAGCGGGAGATTTGTATTTAAGCGATTTTAGTTATTTTTCACTTTATTTAATTACCGGTGTGCGTAGCGAAAAGCTGCGAACGAGGCGTCTCATCATACGTGTCAAGTTAGCGGCGGTTCACACATCTGCATGTTTGTATGGTCCAACGTGACTAAAACTGTCTGTAACAGCCTACGAGGAGAGCGAGAACGGATGGATGGATGGATGGATGTGACGGATCCGGCTGAACCCTTTAAATCGGAGGGTGTCTTGCGCCACCTGGCGCACTGGTACAGATATATCGGGTGTCCCTGGATCCCTTTCGACCTGCGCGTGACTATAACCGAGAGGTTAATGTACGCCCAATCATTGTTAGACTTATTTCATGCACACGATGAAAGAACGGTGCGCACAGAGATCCGTAGCGTTCCAGCGCTACCCGAGAGATGGCGCCAGCGTGTTCTCGCGTCGTAAGCTATACGGAACGCAAGTTCGTCTGCTTCTTTTGCAAGGGTTATAGCGACGTCAAAAGGATGCCGAGGCTTTCCTGATTGGCTCTGTTTGAAGAATCGCGAAGTAGACCTCAAACCAGGTTGCTTTGAGGTCTACCCACTATCCTTCAACCGCAGTCCACGTCAAATCATGGTGTTCTCACGTACGCCAGAATCCCTGCGAGAGACGCAGATGAACTAGCGTTCCGCATTACGAGCGGTGTTTTCAACGTACGTGCTCAACCACGCTCAAAGAGGCAGCGGAAAAGATAGAGAGCCGGGGACCTTCCAATGTACACACGGTCTTGAGTCTACACGATATTGTAAGGAACTGGCCACCTAACTCGCTCTTGCGGTCTTTATATGTTTCTGTACCAATTATTTTTGGTGACTTATTCCAGTTCCCTAGAGTGTTTTTCTTCTAATAAATATCCTGGCGGACGCGCGATCATTTATTTACAGCACCAGAGCAGATTACTTTTAGTTCTTGTTTTTCTTTTCGCTTTTTTTTTTTCGAAATAAAATCCGACCGGATCGTAGCGAAGCACTCTCATTCGAAGCATTAATAAGCTCTCAAGTAGAGACGATGTTTATTATTATTGTTTCTTTTAGAATTCCAGAATTGCTCTTACCGCATCTCCGAAGCTCCCGTAGCCAGGTAGAAATCGGTCACCGTAGTTTAATTGAAAGTCTGACAGAGAGATTTCACGTGTATATTTCCCTCTTCTTTTGGTTCTTTATGCGAAATAATTTCTAGTTGGATTTTTTTTTTTTTTGCTTTTTTAAGAAGACCCGGTGTAGCAGTTTTCCGTACCGTCTCCTCAAATGTCCGAGAGAAAAAAAAAACAATAAACTAAAAATAAAAAGAAGCGCCCATCGATATTAAATTACGTCGGAGCTACGGTCGTTCGTACGAGGAACGTTTTCCGATATTAAGGCCGACCCAACGCTAATCAAATTTAACGAAAAATATAATAAAGACAAAAATGCAGGTGCCTTTCTTCCGACATGTATACAGGAAGTCTACTATCTCAAGCCAGGTATACGAACGGTGTAATACCCTCCACAAACATCTCTATTCGCGATAATTCCACCATTCGACAGCTCTCCGGAGTTTGCTCTGCTTATAGTGGAAAGGAAGGCGCGCTCTGTTGGGAAGAGCTTGTCCCACCAGTTCTTAACCTGCAACAGAGTATAGCCAGCGCGCTGTTAACTTAACAACTTTCCGCGTTTTGCTCACGTCGGGTGTGGACACCGCACGTGCGGAGAAACCAGATATATACGTTCCAAGTAAAGCGTCTGCGCTCTCGCCGCGCCGAGAGTAGCGCCACCGTCGCGGCATGACGTCACTGAGACACGCGTCGGACTCTATAGAGAACTTCAGGACCGACGCAGGGCGGCTTCTATGCGCAGCGCAAGTTCGTCTGCTTCGTTTGCAGGGGGGGGGGGGGGTGACGTCAGCATGCCGAGCTGTGATTGGCTCGATTGGAAGGATAGTGGGTAGACCTCAAGCGCAGCTCGCTTTGAGGTCTACCCACTATCCTTCAGTCAGAGCCATCAGAGCTCGGTGTCTGACGTCACCATAACCCCTGCAAAAGAAGCAGACGAATTTGCGCTCCGTAATGCCGCTTTGATCTGGACGTACTATAGAGCCAACGAATAAGCTATATATTATAGGCGCTAGAGTGTATACCGACGCGTCGGCCATCTTGTTGCTCCAAATCATCGTTGTCGGTCATCCGAAGCTTTACTGAAATATTGGCGGGAAATTCTTTTCCTTTCTTCCGATAGGTTAAAGTGGCCCGTTATAGAGAAGAAAAGAAAATGTCGTCCGAGCTGGTTGACATCGTATCTGAAGCAGCGGTCACGCCGCCAACACATCACACAAAGGTCCGTCTGTTGACGCAGTCTGAGGCGTGTGTCTTCCTTGTGTTGGCGAACCTGCCACACTGGTCACACAAAAACACTCTCTGCAGACATGACCGAAACATACGGATGTAGGAAACAAACATTCCTCGAAAGTGCTTGAGGTTAGCCCGGAGATTAGTTCTGCCATCGTGCCCGCAACAGCCGTGCATTTTTGCACGCCGTACGAGTAACCTGCCTTCGGAACAATGGTTTAAATAAAAATCGCATTTTTTAAAGCGTAGTTGTCGCCTGTTGCGCTTGCTCCACGCTATACATGGAACTAAAATGGCAGCGCCCGTACGAGAAAGTCAGAGAAAGGAGTGCCGGTACTCTAAGCCCAGCTATAGACGACTCAGTAACTCCGGGAAGAAACGTTTTGTAGCTGCGCCGTGCGTTCAGGGAACAAATTCATAACGTCTACTGTTTGCCGTTTCGCAGGAAGTGAAAAGTGCGCGTGCTCTGCTTCGAAGAGCATTCGAAATGCGTAATCGTATGGGCGCCAACATAGCTCTCACTTAATTGCCGCCGAAAGTTGTCACCGGGTGTGTGCAACCCATTTGTTCCTCGAGTTCACATCTTCCGGCATAGACGTTTTTCATGAAATAAATACAAAAAAAAACATCTTGGTGGCCGAATTTGTTGCCACACCGCAGCCCGGAGCACAGGGAGCTAAAGCTCCTGCTGCAGAATGCTGAGGGTACTGTTTTTGCGTGTGTTTTATCAACAATCCCTGCTCCTGCGCGTTCCAATCTGGGTGAGTGCCGTGCGGGCGTGTGGTCGTCTATCACTCCTGAGTGATGCACGTTAGAGATCCCAAGCTAGTATAGTCGTACCGTATACTGGCTACATTTTTCATCTCCAGCGTGAACTAGTGTCACCATTACAGTCGCCTAGCTTGCTCTGGCAGACCAGGGTAAAACTCTGTAAACATGTGCGCACTAAGAATTCTTACACAGGTATGGGTGTTCATGAGTGAGTTCTAGTAATTTACACCCGTAAGTGTACCATTTAAACACCCTTTATTTGGGTAGGTCTACCCTGAAGTTCTGTTGCATGGAACATTCTTCATTTTTGAAGGGTGTAAATATTCTAAAAAAAGGCATGGAAAAGCGTGTTTCTGTGGAAAAAAAGGGCGTAAGTGACATTCCACTCGCTTCGACCAGCATCAGGACAGGTTGTATACCGCATGGAATAATTCCTCAAATTTTGAAATATCGCGTATTACGTAAAATATAGAAGCAAACAAAAGAAACATATCTGTAACTTTTCTAATTGCTGACGCGATTACGTGCGAATGGTTTTCTGTCAAACGTCGAGTGCATATATGGTGGTAGAGAAGTCACCGGAGTCGTGATTATAGGGTCTTGAATGAATGATTTTGTGAGCGCGTGCTACTGTTTCTGGCGCGTGAGGCTCCTAAACTTGTGGGGCGTAAAAAGAAAAGTCTTTGGATCTTCCTACGCTCGCCAGAACGATATCTTTTAGAGTGTTCGGCAGCATCCTTAAAGCCGCGGCAAGACTGCCATTACATCATCCAAGAGACGTTCTACGGATGCTGTCTCAAGCATGATTCTAAGCCGACTGACAATCCTATGTCACATTAACCATAAAAAACAGTTTTGAGACATGTTAGAAGCACACATATCTGTGAAGCAAAAACACGTTTCAAACATGCGTCAGGTGTATCTGCACATTAACCTACCATCATGTCTGCAGCTCAAGGGTGTTGCCGTAACAGCCTTCAAATGTTAGTGTAGCACCCCTCGTGACAGAAATAACACCCTTAGGGTGTTTATTACTGGGACGAGTTGATGTACACCTCTAAGGGTGTAAAATGTTTTAGAGGGTGACATGTAATTTGCAACTCTCGGGTCTTCTCATCGGTTCCTTGCTTTTCGATGCACTCAAATCCTACTCGGTAATGAAATTTTTATCACTATTTTTTTTAAGGCGTGCATCATTACAAACTACCGTCGTTGAACGCCGACCGTAAATTACCTTGATGGCCCATTTAAACTCTAGCAGGATTTATCTCCCTCTAACATTGCGCGGCTAAAAGGCTCGTTAGAACTCTTTCGAGCGGAGCATCCAATCCGCTTAGTAGTCCAGTCATGTGGCTACGAGATTTTTTTTTCTCCTGGAGAGGCGGACATCGTTTGATATGCAAATTTCCCCGTCTTCTTCATGACCATTTAAAACTCATTTACTACTCAACCCAGACACGCACGCAATCCCACGGTAATGAACCTCTTAGATTCATTGCTTCACCCCCAAGACCTTGTCTCTTGTTCGGGGTTCTCTCAAACTTCTATTTCACCGCCGCGTTCCGACGCTGCATTTGATTCATAGTTTTTAGGGTACCCTGATTTCGGTAAACAGAGATAAACCCCGAAAGAAAAAAAACAGCTGAGCCAGTTTTATTGGAAAAAACCGAAAACCCCCGAATTGAAATGGCCCTTAAAAATCTAAGCTGCTTTTAATATACAGCTTTATTTTTCTGTGGACCCCAAATACAACGTCCACTGAACTATGCAAGGCACCTTTCTTAATTTGGGAACCACGTTCTTCATATATTTCCTTTTCTTATCAGTACCGGGAAGGTCTCCAGGTGTGTCACGCATATGTTCCCCGGAGCTTAAGAAACTTCATGACCGTGTCCTTTTTTTTCTTTCTTCTTTTAACATAAAACTTTATACTAGTGATGCAAAACTATCGATACTATCGACAGTTTTTCCAAAACTATGGATAGTTTTTCCAAAACTATCGATAGTGTCGCAGAACTATCGATAGTCGCCTATCGATAGTACTATTGATAGTTTTCCGATAGTTGACTATCGATAGTACTATCGATAGTTTTCCGATAGTGGACTATCAATAGTACTATCGATAGTTTTTCGACAGTGGACTATTGATAGTACTATCTATAGTTTTTCGATAGTCGACTATGGATAGTTTTTTTTTACTATCGATAGTCAGAGTTCTAGCGACTATTGATACTATCGATAGTACTACCTATAGTATTTTTTTAGAATTTTTGACCGACATCAAAAATTGGCACCGAAAAACACCTATTCTTTAAAAAAAAATGACCCCCCCCCCAAAAAAAAAGACACCCCCCGAATTCGCAGAAATTCATTAACCCCCCCCCCCCCTTTTAGAACGCGTAACCCTATTTATAGCCTACTTATTTGGTGTATGCAGTACATCAACTCAACCCTCTGAGCTCATGCTACAGCGGTGGCGCTGCTGTCCGTCTGCGCATGCGTACATGCATCATCTCTCGCGAATCCGGTCTCCGCGCAAGCGCAGCGCCCACAGGGTTGAACGCTGACTTGTTTGTAAAGAGTGTGTTGCTCTCTATAGCCTATGTAGGGTATACGGAGTGCGGGACGTACGGGTACCCTATAGGCTATAGACCTTTTCTGCAAGTGCGCCGCCATCTTGAATTGACGTAACTTCCAGTATGGGCGAAAACATTGTTTTGCCTTTGCCACGCCAATAGAAGGCATTTAGGATATAAGCGTAACCGTCACACTTTCTCGTTTTGCCTCCGCTTTATTTTTTTACTATTTGCAGGTTGAAACGTTGGATTATTTTTTCGTCGCCCATACCGGATACGCCCATTAGGTGTCTGGGGACGAGAGTACACAGAAAAGGTCTATAGGGCGGTTTTCACGCAAACCCTTTTCACTTCCGGTAAGCCGCATTCCACCATGTTGATGAACAGCGCCTGCCACTTTTCCCGTTAGTTTGCACGCAGACAATTAGTTATTGACATTTTTTTTTTGTGAGACGCAGGAGCATGAAAAACGTTTCAACCTACCGTATTTGGACCACATAAATTCTGCGTTTATTTCCTTCCAAGTCGCTCCGACGGCATCTACTGGGGTCGCTTTGGCCGCCGACCGGTTGACTTGTCGATCGCCGACTCTTATTTAGTATAAATGAAGACCGGTATGTACAGAAATTAAGTACCAGCGGATGCTCTTCTATGTTTCCGACTACTCTGGCTCGCGTAATCAATCACGATCCGAAAAAAGAAAAAAGAAGAGCTCGAGCGAGTTGGAAAACACTGCCTCCACACATAGAAAAACATGGGGGCGAAAGTTCATCAACATGGCGCAGTGCGAGATTTCGAGCCGGAAGTGCGTCACGTGAAATCGGTGTTGGCGGTCACGACTTACTTTTTGTAACCTGGTAACGTTCTCATTACAAATTCAAAACGATAACGTATAACGTGGTTACGTGGTTATTTTGCATAATGTAGTGACTTAGTCACGTTACTTTTTACATCTTTCAAAGGGTCAGAAAAATTACACTTAAGTTCTTTTCGTGTTTCTAGGCGCCAAGTCATATTGAATATTCAGGTGGAGCCGTAAAAATATAAGGTCATTATGTCAAGCTTCTGTATGGCTATAATGTTTCTTGAAATATGGCGCTCATGCGTATCTGTAACGTCAAAAATAAAAGTCAAACGTTCTAATTCATAAATAAAGAAGTAACGCATATAAGTAACGTGCTTACTTTTTTTATCGGTAAAGGTAACGAGTTCTTTTTTTATTTTTAGGGACGAAGCTCCTTAGGGGCTAGCCATGTCCGTCCGTCCGTCCGGCCGGCGTCCGGTGCTCGTGCTCCTGCTCGTGAGCCCACGTGCTCACGTGCTCGTGTAGGGCAAAAAAAAAATTTGAAAAATATAAAAAATGATGAAAAATATGTTTGCGCAGTCGACAGGATTCGAACCTGTGCGGGGAGACCCCAATGGATTTCTAGTCCATCGCCTTAACCACTCGGCCACGACTGCGGGACGAGTAGGGGGCTCTGAGCTGTGGTAGTAACTCAAGAGCTGGGGATTGTCACAGATGAAACGTTGCATGTAGCCGCTCAACGTCTATACAGGAGAGGGCGCTGCGGTCAAATGCGTATATAATCGCGTTTAACTTTGCATGCATTGGCTCAACGTTTATAGACGAGAGGGCGCTGCGGTCAAATGCTCAAATGCGTATATAACCACGTTCCATACCACACATTCTCTTTCTGACATGGATGAAAACGAACGAAAGGCTCGGCATGCTGCGGCTCAGCGTCTACGCAGACAAGCACCACCAGAGCTTCGCCCCAATCAACATCATTCACCACGTAGAGATGCGGTCAATTTTTTTTTTATTTTTACGTAACGTAGATGGGTAACGCGTTTCTTTTATTTGCAAATGAGGAGTACCGTATTTCTTTACTTCTTTTGCGGTAACGGTTATTTTAACGAAATTTTTTTCCTACTACATCTAACTTTGTACAAAACGCTTGGTCGCTCCAAGCATGACTACCTATGCATCTCCTATCCAAGTCATTTAAGCCTAATTAACTATAGAAGCTGAGCAACATCGTTCTGCTTGTTTCATCCTCAGTAACTATCATTCCTCTGCAAGCGTCACTGCCATAACACCCAGTCTGTCTTTGCCTAACCTCGCTTTGCGTCGCAAAATTTTCCACTTGTGTCTCTTTCGTAAGATCTTTCACACTAATCCATTGCTCAGTCAACATCTTTTTACACGGCCTTTCCACCTTTCATCTCGTCTCGATCATCCTTATAAAATAGGCATACCAATATGCAATAGTTGCATATCCCACCAGTCGTTCATTCCCAGAATCTCCTTAAAGGGGCACTGAAGTCATTTTTGGAAAAAGGTCGTTTTTGATCTTATATTGTTTAAACTGTGTTAGTTCTCACATTTACCAAGTCCTATATTATAATATCGCCTATTCATCTCGGGGCAATAGAAAAACATGTGGACTCTTTTTTCTCGCGGACTACACTGTGTGGACCGATGAAAGCCCTACAACACGCGCAGATTCCGAATGATTTTATTATAACTCGTTTCGAAGAGAGTCTGATAGGTACACATTCGGATAAGACTCCTCTTTTCTCCGCGGGCGAAGCCATCGCTTGCAACTCGCCGACAAGCGCCCTTCGTCGACCACTTCACTCGGAAGACAATTCTTCCCAAAAAGGGTGTGTCGCGATCTTTGAACACGCTTTTAACGAGGAAATAAGCTACGCACGATTGTGATTTTGGGTTTGTTGGGATGCTTAGAGCGTCTAGATTGAGTTGTCACCACAAAAGGACGATCTCAGAATCGACTTCAGTGCCGCTTTAAGGCCCGTGCATGCACTTGCGACTTATCAGGCCGGAGAGGCTATTGACCGGGCTTCGGCCTTAGCTAGCGGCTTAGCCGGTCTATAGGCCGTCACAAGAGGTTTAAAAACCGGCCATGTCGAAGTCGGTCGTGATCAAACGCAAGTCTGTGAACGGGCCTTTAGACAGGAACCACCTTCCCACTTCCGTCGCCGCAACCGACCCCGATCCCTCGTTTGAATCAGCTTTTAATAATATATTATACAATGTTGTATCATAAATGGTATTTCACCCTGTGCAATTACGGTTTATAATCTATTTTTTTAAACTCCCACTTTTTTTTTTTTTTGTGAAGCCGTTGGTTTTGAGAGCATTCTAAAAAGCAAATAAAAGTAAATAAACGCCAACACTGCGCGAAGCCGCCCTATATGTAAATCCCAGCTGCGTACCTTTCTGAAGCCAGCTCCTAATTACCGGAGCCTTTTAGGTTGGGAGAGCGTTGACGCGCCCAATTACCTATAAAAAACTAAAAATAAACATTTCAACTGTGCAAAAACAAAACAAAACAAATTTCTGCGCGTGGAAGCTGTGCGGTTGGCCTCCCCAAAAGCGCCATGAATGTCGAGCGCTGGAACGCGCCAGGCGGACCAGAAGAAGTAAAAACCGTGGCGCCAATGTACGCCTTGGAATTGCTAATGGCTTTCTAAAAGCGTGCAGCACCTGCTTGAACCCGCGTTTTTCTGCTCGAGCGTATTTTGATGTCATTATATATGAGGGCACTCTGCGTAGAGCTGCTGCTAAAAGCACGGGGATTTATGGAATTTGCGGAAGCACTGATCAAAAGCGACAATCTCGCGCGTATAGGAATAGGCGCTTTGTTCGAAACCGCAAAGCACCGTGTTGGTTAGTGGTGCATTTACTTCAAAAGAATGCAAAGCCGCTTAACATGTTCGTTCCGGCCACACAGTCTGGGCATTGCTCGTTTTGTGATGTGACTTCCAGTGCCATTTGTCTTGTTTTTCTTTTCTTTTTTGCGGCGATTTTGTTTATGAGATTATCGTCTTCTCTTAATGTCCGCGTTTGGAAGTGCTGTGACATTCTGGCGGCAAGGGCCTGGTGCCACTGGTAAAACAAACAAGAAACACCAAACTGTCGTGTTTTTTTGTGTGTTTTTTTTTTCGTGTGAGAGTCACCAACGGCAACGGGTGAGAAAAGCGGATGTTTCTGAACAACGTATTGGTAAAGATAAAATGTCCTCACTTCTGTGTTTCCCTAACTAGCTCCAGAGGGCTCCTGTGAACCTAAAGCAAAAGCCAGAGATAGATAGAGAGGCGCGAAAATGAAAAACAGAACTTGAGCTTTCTTTTCGTTGATTGTTACGATTGGCTACTCGGCGAGCAACTGAGTAGCCAATCATATATCCTTATTTTTCTTAGAATGTGTGGCCAGCACAGGATAAGAGTATTTCCAACCGAAGTAAATCAGTGACCACATTTTCGTACACTCTATAGATTCTAGTTTAATTTACTTTAGACTACCTCTGGCTTAGGAAATGAAAACTCACCCCGTTTACTAAGACCTACAAGCTTCACAGGTATCGCCTAACGGTCACCTTGTGTCGTGACACAGCTTATGGGCTAAACGAACTGCGGTTGTGACTGATAGTCGTGTGTCGAGCAAATAAAATCTGAAATATGCTGCGTAAATACATATGGCGGGAATTCAGCCTGCCTTAAAATGGCGGAATAGGCATCCGATCTCAAGAAACAATTTTTCCGGCGCGAGACGACCTATAACCCGAGGTCTTCTAAATTGCACCACGCTGTATAGTATAGTTACCACACGAATCCACAGCGGCCATATAGTGAAAGCAGGGAAATAGGTAAACAAACTCACAATATCCGATAGAGCAAAACTGACGACAGCTGAAGCGCGGGAAATATCAGCTCAAAACACCGATGCTCGCGAGAAAGCACCTGCCGGGGTAGTTATACGAGCGCGAGCAAGCGCGCAACACGAGCACGAGTGGGATTAATTGAAACTGGACCCCGCCCCGCGTATACGTTGACCCTTAATGGCTGGCGGTTCACGCAGCCCTGTTTTCTTACCTTACGTTACAAAACATTACATACAAGTCACCGGGAAATCTGTGCTTCGTATTAAGCGTGGCTACCAATTCAAGGAGATAGCCTGGCACGCGACATTCGAGACACGAATGTTTCGGTGGCTTCAACGTAACGTAAGAAAACGTAAGCAAGAGCTGCTTCCTGAACCAGCCTGAACACACACACACACACATGTACACGAGAGCATCGATGTAAAATAGGGGGAAGATATTTAGAGTTACTGACGGTATTGGGACAACAGGAAAGACCTTCGGTAGTCATGCGCGCTAGCGCTATAGCTTTCTACTTGAGATAACGGCTCGGCGTCTCGTCAACCTCGAGCGTGCAAAGCACAGCCGAAGCACTACGGAAGCCAACGAGCGCCTGTCGTTCTTATCCTGCAGTTCTCATACTTTTAGAGACTATAGAAGAGAAAGACTTCGACAAGGCGCCTCGTACGACGCACCCGCGCGGGAACACCAGCTGTCCGAAGAGCGCATCTGTGCGTTCTAAACTGCTCCGCTCGCTCAAATTACCGGACGGCCGTTGGAAAGTGCTGGGGCTCAAGACCGGCGAGGTAGAGTTCGTACTCACCCGACCGTCTCTCGGCGGAGGTTTTTAATCCAGGGTGCGTTGGCGGAACCACCGCACAAGCTGGCGGAACGGTAGGAAGAAGATCTCCATGGCGCGGATGCGGGAGATGCTCAACGGAGGAAGCTCCTTCCCAGCTCCGCGCGAGGGCGCTGGCCGCGGCTCGCCGTCAAGACCAGGGAGGGCGCGCTCCGAAAGGGAGTAGAGAGAGCTCTCGTGACGTCAGAACGCGACAGTAGTAGCAGCGCCATCTAGAAGATATTTTGGCGAAAAGCTTGGCGGCTTGCTTCGGCGTTTTGCTTGCGGGTTTTCTCCTCAGCATACCCACCTGTAACTCTAGCCAACAATAAAGGTTTTCCAATCCAATCCAATCCTCGCATCGATGTTTTTCTTCTAAGTCTTAATTTCTTTGAGAAATTTGGCAGACACCAATGAAGGTGAAGACATGCCAGGATGGCGCTCCTTCCCTTGACAAGCGGTATTGACCTGTCGTGCATGTTTTAATCGCGTACGCAAAGGCCAAAGTAATACTTTTAGTACTGACCATATTACTAGAGGTAGGTTTGACTTCGATCTAAATATTTGTCTGCCATTTAGTCAGTCCATGCCGCGCACTACAAGATGATTCTTCGGAGATAAAAAGATCCACGTGTTTCAACAGGTGAGAATCCCAAGGTTACCTATTTAATGGAGCATGATGGGAAAGTACTGCAAATCAGAGATGTCAAAGAATTAAATACAATGGGGTTCCTTATTCGCTCCTAAGTTCTAGGATGCAATTCAGGCAACATATTCGTATTCTTCTGACTCATCAGATTAACTGTCTCGTAGAAACTAGAAGGGCTTTGACCTCAGAAATCCACAGTATCTTCCCAAACTTTTAGATCTAACCTTCCGAAATTATAAAGAAACAGACGACTTTGGCGACTATGTGCGTACGCGCGAATTGTCGTGTGACTGAGGTGATAATCTCTAATTATGTAGCACTTCGGTATTCCGAAGCAGACGAATTGCTCTATGGGCATATCTACGGAGCCTAGAGGGCACTGCGTCAACCCTCGGTGACGTAACACGAGGAAAATAAAAGTACCTCGGTGCTCCAAAGCGGCCGGAAGCCGATATCGACCGGCCAACTTCGTACCGCAGCGTCCAGATGGCGACATCGTCGCACAGCACGCACGGATGGCTCAAGCCTCTGGCTCAATCCACGGCTCAAACCCTCGCAAGAACATAAAAAAGTGGGCAGTTAAAGACCTTCTGAGGTGGCGGGAAAGGGTACATCTGGGAGGGTGGGGATTTCGCGCTTCTGCTTTTTCCATTGAAAGGATAAACGGGAAGAGGTTGGCGGTGGTATTTAATGGCCGAGCTCCTTTTAACAGCGCAGCGTGCCCATAGCATACACGTGTTTCTGCTCTGTGGTTTTTGGAGAGCGCTTCCGGCGCGCCGCGGCGGGAAAACGACGCCGCTTTATGGAACATCCATTCGGCTCACCGGGGTTCTTGCTCATTCTCCCCGATTAGTGTAAAACCGCTTTATGGGAGAGCCACTGGGGTTCTTGCGCATTCTCTCCGGTTAATGTGAAACTACTTACTGGGTCATCGATTCGGCTGACTGGGGCTCTTGGGCATCCTCCCCGGTTAGTGTGAAAGACAGGCATTGGGCTCACTGGGATTGTTGTGCATTCTCCCCGGTTAGTGTGAAACCGTTTTATTGGACAGCTCACTGGGGTTCTCGCGCGCTCTCCACGGCTAGTGTGAAACCGCTCTATGGGACAGCAATCTCTCCGCGCTCGTCGGTTTGCACTCCAGCTTTCGGGCGGAAACGACGGGTTTTATCTCTTTGTAGAGCGGCGCGCAGGCCTACGCGTTGGACGAGGCATCCTTCTGGAACGCTGATTCGGCTCGCTCAAATCTCGCCCTCCAGTGAGAAGAGGTTTCTTTCGGAACAGTGCTATATAAGGGGGGGGGGGGGGGGGGCTTTATTTAGACGTCTTTGTTACGCGAGTACCGTTAAGATAAATTTCCATAATTAATTTTGGGGGTGCAGAATGTTCTGTTTCATTTAATAGAGTTGTCTGAATTTAGACAATACTGAGCGTAAACCGAAATTTCTTACTCTGAATACTGGACTTGTTTTTTAAGGTGTGCTAAAGAGGCCCTTCAAAGTGTCATCAGCTATCTCTTGTTTTAACACGTGTTACGTTTGTATCTACTCTGATTAATTTCTTTCACTCTTCTGATGTCAACATAATTATTTATACATTTGCGATGTTCTCCACGTTAATTATGCTTGAAACAGTTTTAAAATTAAGCCGCTTCAAGGCGCTTCAAGCAGTAATGATGTCGAAGAACATACGTTCTACTAGAAAAGGTCCTGCCAGGCCCGTTTTGTTTTCAGCCATTGAGGCGTCTGAACTAATAATGTCGAAACGTTTCAAGGTCAAGGGAAGGATAGTGGCACATCACTTTCCGTCCTTTGCCCTTGAAACGTTTTCCCCAAGCATGGGGAAATAGTTTAACCTGCTTTCCGCAAGGATGCTTTGAGCAAGTATTCATAATTTTAAGACATGCCAAAAGGGAAGAATAAGCCGATGGGACATATAAGAGGAACAAAAAGCTCAAACAAATTAAGGGTTAATTTTGAACAGCGCGAAGCGACTGGACACCATGTCTCTTTCGGGTACGGATTGTGGCAAATTCAGGGCGGCCAGGTTGCAGCGCCCAATGAGTGGCACCATGTCTACAGATGGAGCCTTGCTGTCACCAGAGCAGAGACCTTGGCACTACCTGGCGAGGAACGTCTGTTCCACGGCAGATTCCATGAAGTCATCAACTTGGGAGTCACTGACACTCTCCATGAGATTCGCTTCGAGCACCAACTAAAAGGCTCCCACAGAAAGCACCAGCTGCTGAATCCACGTCCCTAAGGTGCGTCGCCGGCAAAAATCCACTAGGTGGAAAGTGCTAGGCATGGCATAACGTCCTGAAGTTTTGCACCTGTTTCTTGGGAGTGCGCTGTGGGATGATGCATTTTGCCAATCGATTGCTAAGGGGTCATTAAGGGCACCGAGGAAGGCTTTAGCAGAAGCAGCGCCGAGATTGGCATAGTTGAAGATCCTGTACCCGCCGTGGGGAGGGTGACTTCAAAGCACCTATAGAAGGTACCTGTAGGAGTACTACATTGCCGATACTTCAACAGTCTTGACGGGCGACTGCGAGTTCGATTGATCGACGGCGGTTTTTTTGCAGCGAAGAGCCCAAAATCCAGAATTTGTTATAGAGGCTTGAAGCGTTCACCCGATCAAAGTCTTTCAACCTTTTTTTTTCTTTTATGCGCGGGTGACTTTTGGTTTTGGGAGCTTCGCTTTGACCTTGTCCAGCTTGGCAATCGCGGCGGAAACGGAAACAAGGGCCTAACTCACAAAAAGGATGTTCGAACTCTACAACTTCTTCGGTGGGAATTTCAGATCGATCATACGCCGTAATGTCCCTGCAAATAAGCCATTCCGTTGTCCAACATCCACAAATGTTAGTCGCACCTGATCACGGCGACCACCCTTATTTTGTGAGAGCACCAAAAAGCAGGAGCAGAGCTTGGGGCAGGAGGGTATGTGGCACAAAAATACTCTACAAAATACTGCGCGTACTTCATCCCAAAAATAACAACAACAAAAAAATCCGGGGTCAGCGGTTTTATTTGTGGACGCTTGGCACGGCTTAATATTTCTGACCGATGCTTCCCCACGCCCTTCTATATTTATGAGGTCACTGAACCCTTCCAGAGAAATGTCTTCACTATAACGAGGGTCGAGGAACGCGGCATCGAAGCTTTCAGTCCAATGTCATCAAATTCTGGACGTAAACATCGGACTCATTCCGTGCCAATAAAAACAGACCCATCCAGAATTTCAATAAGAGCCGTGGGCTATTTACGTCTTAATATCTAGCAAAAACGTCATAGAAATGAAATCTTAATTTAGCGCTCAACCGCAGTCAACGATATAAATGAGGACACGTTCGAACGCAATACAAGGTTCACTGCAAGACAAAAGAAAGTCAGCTGTCAACACCCGTTAAATCTTCTTTGGGGTCTTACTGACAAAGATGAACAATGTATTGTCACGAATGGCAGATTATGAGGCGACGAATGAACAGAAAATAAACGTTTAATTTGGCGAATTTGTACCAAAAACAAAAATACGAAGAGGTAGCGTCGCAGGCGTCGAGGGTCTGCGGAGTAGCACAGTCGAGCGCAAGAGCGAGACTGACACGCGTGAGCTTCTGGAACAATCGGCGATGGAGGTTCGCGCGTAGAACATTAGAGCCTCGAATAAGCAAGAGGGCTCACGAATTCACCAGAACGCGACACTTACAGAAATAAAAAAGGTGTGTCCGCTCCGAGGCATTCAAGGGTCAATAAACAAGTCTCTCTCTCTCTCTCTCTATCTCTCTCTCTCTCTCTTTCTCTCAACCTCGGACCTTTGCGTGGGAGAAGAGCGCGCTGCCTGCTTGGCTAGCTGGCTAGCTGGGCACGCGCCATTGCTCCCCCATTTAAAAAGAGCGTCGCACCGATGCAACACAAACAAAACGAAGCAAAACAAAGGTAACGGTGCGCAGAAGAGTAACCTGGAACATGAAATGTCCACAGTCCTATCGAGCGTAGAACGGCTTGAGACGAACGACGTGAACCACCTCGGGTCGCGGCCGGCAGCATAAAGAAAGCTGGGTTCCGCCAAACGCCACTTCGTAGTTCAGGTCCCCTAGGCGGCGGAGAACCTTCTAGGGTTCAAAGCACCGTTTTAACAGCTTCTCACTCAGGCCGCGGCGACGGATCGGTGTCCACATCCACACCTGTCCCCGGAACGGCGGTGAACGTCCCGACGACGGTGGTCGTAGCGGCTAGTGTCGACACGTTGCTGTTCTTTAATCTTGAGTTGGGCGAGCTGACGGACTTCTTCTGCCCGTTGAGTAACCACGTGGGCAGTGTCGCTCCCGTCAGCAGCTGGCTCATGGGGCAGCATCGCGTCGAGCATCGTCGTTACCTTGCGACCGTGAAGCATGCTGAAATGGTGTAACTCCAGTGGCCTCTTGAACCGCTGTGTTGTAGACGAACGTAACATGCGGCAAAACTTCTTCCTACATCGTCTGTTTCACGTCAGCGTACATTGACACTATGTCGGCGATGGTCTTGTTTAGCCGTTTCGTCAGCCCGTTGGTCTGGGGAGGGTACGCTGTGGTTCAATGGTAGCTGGTGTGGCTGAGACGAAGAATCTCTTACGTCAGCTGTGCCATGCACGATGACCCTCGGTCTGTAATCAAGACCTCGGGGGCGCCGTGCCCTCCGGCACGGCGCTCCCAAGGTCCTGATTACACGGCGCATCTGAGGTCCTGATAACCAAAAACTTGGCGACGTCCACAGCAGTTCCCGATGGAAGGACTTTCGTCTCGGCGAATCGTGTTAGGTAATCGGTTGCGACAATTAACCGCAGGTTGCTTTGCGTTGAAGGCGGAAATAGGCCGAGCAAATCCTTTCCGATTTGCTGGAGCGGGATGGTCGGCGGCGCGATCGGGTGCAAGAGTCCTGCGGGCTTCGTCGGCGGTTTCTTCCGTCGCTGCCATTTCTGGCAGGACCTCGTGTAGTTACGTACAGTCTTCGAAAGCCTGGACCAGTAATGCTTCTCACGCATCCTCCCAAATGTCCTGCTACAGCCAAGGTGCCCAGCCGTCGGGTCGTCATTGCATCTTTGGAAGACTTCTTCGCGAAGGCTGGTAGGAACTACCAACAGCCACGCTGTGTTGTTATCGTCGAAGTCCTCTTTGAACAGCACACCTTGTTGAATGGCGAAGGTTGGCAGGCCTCGTAAGAAGACCCGGGGAACTGTAGTCCCTCGTCCCTCTGGGTGCTCGATGAGTGCTCGAAGTTCTGGATCAGCTCGTTGAAGCGCTGCCATGTCCTTGACACTTACTGCGCCGGGAAAACACTCGTCGTCATCGTCGTCGGTGCAGGCGGGTTCGGCTTCGACGAGGGCCCTTGACAGACAGTATAGGCGTCACTGTGCTTCCGGCCGGACTTCTACACCACGGTCATGTCGAATTCCTGCAGGCGTAAACTCCACCGAGCAAGACGTCCTGATTTTTCTTCAGATTGGCGAGCCAGCCGAGCGAGTGGTGATCTGTGACCACGCGGAGTGGTCTTCCGTACAAGTACGGGCGGAACTCCGTTATCACTCAGACAACAGCAAGTCACTATTTTTTTTACCGTTGAATAGGTGCTTTTCGCTTTAGACAAAGTCTGACTTGCGTAAACGATCACTCGCTCTGTGCCCACCCGCCTTTGAACTGGGGCCGCACCAAGTCCAATATTACTTGCGCCGGTGTGGATTTCCGATTCCGCAGTCTGTTCATAATGGGATCGGTGGTGTCTTGAGTCTCCACTTAAGCTCGTTGAATGCCCGCTGTTGTTCTTCTCCCCATTGGAAATTTATAGCGTCCTTCATGAGATGTGTGAACTCTGCAGAAAGCTTGGCGAAGCCTCGAACGAAGCAACCATTGTAGGCACCGAGACCCAAAAACCTTCATACTGCCTTCTTGTCCGACGGTGGAGGAAAGGCGGGGTCAAGACAAACACCCTCGTTGTTCACGACGTGGCCTAAGAACTTCGCTTTGTCATGGGCGAAACGGTATTTCGTCGGTTTAAGGGTGAGTCCGGCTGCCTTGAGTGACTGGAGCACGACTCGAAAGGCTACTCAAGTGCTCGTCGAAATCGCGTGAAAATACTACGATGTTGTCGAGGTAGACGAGACAACTCTGCCATTTCAGACTTGCCAACCACGTTGTCCAATAACAAGCTGGAAGCTGGCTGGTGCTGCACGAAATCCGAAAGGCATCACTTTAAACTCGTAAAGTCCGTCGGTCGTGACGAAGGCAGTTTTCTCACGGTCGCGTTCGTCGACTTCAATCTGCCAGTAGCCACTCTTCAGGTCTATCGACGAAAACTATTGGGTGTGGCGCAGCCAGTCCAATATGTCGTCGACGCGGGGAAGTGCATAGACGTCTTTTTTGTCACGGCGTTCAGTCGACGACAGTCCACGCAGAACCTTAAGGTTCCTTCCTTCTTGACAAGCACAACTGCAGAGGCCCAAGGGCTGCTCGAAGGCTGAATGATGTCGTCGTTGAACATTTCCTGAAACTGCTCTTAAATGACCTTTCTATATTTTAAAGAGACTCGGTATGGGGATTGGTGGACAGGAAGCGCATTGTCGTTGGTAACAATGCGGTGCTTCGCTACCGTGGTTCGCCGCACCCTTGAGGACGTGGCGAAGCACTCGCTGAACTCGCCGAGAAGCTCGAGCAGCTGTTGCCACTCAGCAGGAGGAAGCTTTGGGTCAATGCTAAGATCCGGGGACGCCGTTCGGTGTTTGTGCGATGAAGTCGGGTCTTCCGAGAGGGCGGTGATCGCGGCTGAGTCCCAGAATTCTTCAATGTGGCCCACGGCAGTACCTTTCGTAAGGTATTATGGCCTTGTAGGAAGTTAGTAACGAGGACCATGGCACGCCCGTCTTGCAGCTTCGTTACACCTCTTGCGACGCCGATTCCTCTTCCTAGAAGCAATTGGCACATCCCTTCGAGCAGAACTTCGCCGACAGTAGCGTTATCAGTCCCGACAGGTAAAAACACACTGGATCGCGGTACCAGGTTCACGTGTTTGGCGATGACTGGGACCGAGCGATGACGTGGCGTTGGGTTCCTCCGGCGGTGGGACAGGTTTCCGTAGCGTCAACGGTTCGCCCCCAGATCGATGACGGCGCCGTATTCGCACAAGAAATCCATTGCGAGAATAATTTCTCTCGCACAGACTTGGAAAACGACGAACTTCACTGGGCACGTCTCACCGGAGATCTCGACGCCAGCAGTGCATCTCCCGACCGGTGTGATGAGGTGCCCACCGGCGGTTTGTACTTGAGGCCCATCCCACGGCGTCGTCACTTTGCGAAGACGGCGAGAGAGCTTCCCACTGAAGATGAAATTGTCTCGCTCCGGTGTCCACGAGTGCTGACGCCTCGTGGACGTCGATGACAACGTTGAGGTTGTCGGGCACCGTTGCGGAATCGTCGTTTCGATGCGTGGCGTCACTAGAGTGGGAGCTCTCCGGCGTTCTTGGAGGGCTCTTTACGTCGTCGGCCTACGGCCACTCTACCTCCAGGGGCTGCCGCTCTTGGTTTTCCAGGTGAAACAAGGGTGACAGGCTCTCACGGTGGGAACTGCATAGAGGCAATGCTGGGCGGTGGGACGTGACGGCGAACGGAAACCGCGGCGGGGAGATGGTCCCGGATATGCCGACCGGCGGAGTTATTCGTCGATGTCCCGAGGTCGCTCGCCGTACCTTGGGCGTGGGTCGCTCGGCTGAAAACCTGAGAGCCTAAACTAGGGTAGTCGCAGCGGCGATAGACATGGCCAGCCTCTCCACACTGAAAGCATATCGGGCGCCGCTCTGCCGTGTTCCATACGTCGGTCTTTCGAGGCCCACGTTGCTCCTGGTGAGGAGTGTACTGTGGCGAAGGGGCCTCATCTCGTCGTGGTGCCACCGAATACTGCCGGGAAGACGGGAGCTGCGGGCGACGAGCTACAGCGGCGTAGCTCAGCGCCGGTGGTTCCGAAGCAGCGTTGACGAGAACCTCTGGCTGCAGCGCTTGCTGAACTTCTTCCCTGACAATCTCGGTGATTGAGGGCGAAGCTGGGCTTGCGGCGGCAGGTAGAAGCTTCTTGATTTCCTCCCGGGCGAGGTCCCGGATGATCTCGCGGATGTCCAGGGTGCTGCAGCTGAAAGACGAAAGTGCAGCGACGCCGGGAAGTCGATGGTAGTGTCTGCCGCGTGCTAGTAAAGCGCGTTCCATATTTGTCACCTCCGTGACGAACCCGTCGACTGTTGTCGGGGATTGCGGATGAGACCGCCGGATACCTCGCTCTTCACCAGACTTGTGCCTATCTCAAATACTCTACTCAAGATACTATATTTCAAATACTTTTTGAAGTATCTTGATATCTTGCAAATACTTTTGATCGAGAGTATTTGATACAGTATTTTAATTGCATTTCTGAGTATCTTGTACTCATTATATCAAATGCATTTTGACATTCAGCCATTTTCCGAGTTCTTCGGTATGAAGTGGCGTGGGTATGGCACGAGCAAACGTGAACATTCTTTCAAACCAATAGACCGATCTCACCAGCCAGTTTGACTACGCCACCGCTGCCGCAATGCATCGAGGGAACTTTAGTCTTTTTGCACGTGCGACAACCTCGCTGGAGCACTGCGCGTGTAAAGCACGAGAAGGCACGAGCCCTCGCGTGCACGGCCGTCTGCCTCCTGAGAACTAAAGCTATGGCGGCGTCACGCATGCGCCGAACGCTTAGTGAGATCGGTCTATTCATGTTGCGAGCTCCGGTAAGCTACGGTGACTTAGATTGAGCTCGTGAAAACATCGCATTTGTGCCGATTGTGACTCATATTCGCTTCAAAGTTCGTACAATGAAGGTTTTCCCTCGCCTTCCCAAAGGCGCCTTTTGTTTCCTAGTTTCCCTAAAAGATCCTGAAACAAAAGGGGCGGTTATACGGAAGTACAGATTACCACACAGGCGCAACGCAGAACGGGAAATGACCCACGACGAGAATGCAGACTTCAGTGTCAAGAAAATAACAAACAGAAGAAAATGAAAAGTGGACAGAAAAAAGACACTTTTTTTGCTTGATGTATATTTAACAACGCTCCTGCAAAACGTCAATGTTTTTGTGTTGTTGTTTTTTTTCTTTTGTTGTCAGTCCGGCACTTACTGCTCTCACGAACACTGTGTGTAAGCGAACATTGATAAGCAGAGAACATGACAGGAAACGAACTACGAGCAGGATGACCTCTCAAGATGCCAACAATGTGTCCCCCAACGTTGAGTGCCTTTCTGAACGCAACCTACTTGAAGGTGCGACCAGTGCCCTAGCTTTTACGTTGGCTCTCGTTGTTGTCCATTCACTCATTTCCGTATCCCAAGTTCGTTTATAGTTAACACCCCATATAGGGAGTATGGATTGTAGCTAAAAGATGCGCCTAAGGTGCGCCGCAGGACGTGATACTCCGCAATGTCACTATAACTAAAGCAACCTACTTTTTTTCTTTTGTCCCAGAGATGTTTTGTAACATGTATCAGTGATCTCCTGCTCGTTATAGTTGGACTGCAGAGAATAGCCCTAGGATGTTGTTGTTTTTCCCGTTTTGCGCTATTGCGCGCTAATAAACCTTTCTGGTAAACCAGATTTCCGCAACTGTACAATTGTGCTTGTCACTGACGTCCATAAAAATTATGCAATGCTGAAGTATCTTCAAAAGTAATTGAATTACATTTCTAAGTATTTGTACTCTACTCAAGATACTTTACAGTGAAAGTAACTTGAGTAGTATCTTAAATACTTTATGAAGCAGGTATTTAGGAACTTAAATACTTGTATCGAGCATTTTGTCCAATACTGCAGTCTTCACACACCTCATCAGGTGGTGCAGCTTCTTATTCTAGATAGAAATCCTCGTCAGAGTCCTGGTCGGCATCGGCCGGTTCAGATTCGAAGTTTCTTTTGCGCGCGAAAGCACCATACAACGAAGCCCGAAGCGATCCTACAAAGCTAGCATCTGGCTTCTTTCCCCATAGAATAGTGTCGACGAGGATGCCGGAAGCGAGCGGACCTTCCACGGAGGTTCAGGTCGACACACGAAGAAATGGTCCCCGTACGTCCTGCTTCTCTCTTTCTGTCTTCTATAGGACAATGATTGCAGCTCGTAATCGGCTGGGTTCGCTCTGCCAGGGCTCGTTGTAATTAGTCTTGGCGTTATCAGTCAGAGACAACTGTTTTTGTATATTGGCACTTACCCAAAAAAGGACTGGCTGCTTAATCTTTTTTTTTTCTGTTCTGTTCTGCTATCGCACGCGGTCAAATACGGCCCAGACCAGAGCTTTTGGGTTTTTTTCCCCCAAAACCCTAAATATAAAAACCGTCTAGCTTCAGTCATATCCTTAATTGCACGGAATAAGCCTGAAGATATGAGCTTATTAAACAGGACTTGTGCTGCACATCCTTCACCATTCTTTAGTAAATATCTTGTGTATACGCTAAAGCAACCATGTATTGCCGCTGTTTTTGAAACCTGTCGGGTATTGAGAACGTATTTTCATCCCCACCATGAATTGACCTTCCTGGAAACGCCAGCACTACCATTGAGCGCTGCGGGGAATTATGGGAACTGTGAGGGTGTCGCGCCCTTTAACCTGGCCAAGCCCATGGCCTAGTCAAGCTTTTTCATGCTAGGTGGCGCACGCTACCGCCCGAACTGCAGAACCATTCTTAATCCATTCATGCATCCACGTGAGCTATACCGTCTTCGAACATTGTTAAGACGTGCTGTGTTATTTGAGGCGATATAGCTTTACGGGCGACACATTGCAGAGATTTCGATCCTCGTGGGTGGTCGCCGCCGCTACTGAAAATCCTTATCTCAACTCTTGGCGCGAGGCCAGGAAAGTCGGGTTTTCCCGTCAGCCGCTTAGCGCCGAAATGGGGAGCCCGGCATCCCGCCAGTAACGACGCGACGAAAGAAGTCTTCCGTGTCATGTGCTTGAAATACTTGTTTTCAAACATTACTCGCGTTATGCGAAATTCCACTTCGTCTCTATCCAGTTGCTACGCGTAATGTTGGATGGTTTTTGTAAGGTTCGGTGCGACCGCTTTCTGTCTGTTTTCGTTTGGAAGTACGAAACGCCTCAGCTAGGCCACAGTCACCGGCTGGATCCAGGTATCGGGTTACCTTACTCAGCGTGTCCGCCGTGCTGGCGCCGCACAAGCGGGGGTGCCTCGTGATGTTTGCACACGGTACCATTGCCTGCTATTGCACACTCGAGCGGCAAGGACGCCAAGCTTGAGACCGACGTCAGAATCAACGAATGAGTAGAGCAAAGACGAGGTGATGTCAGAATTAACGAACAGCGTTAGAGAAAAATGGTGGCGGCACGAAGCGTTGTTTTCTTTTGCGTTTTGTTCTCTAGAGAGAGAGAGAGCCGTGCGAATGCCGGGCTATTGAAGAATTGTGTCGCCCCCAGCGGCAGCGTTCTTGTCTGAGGTATAGGTCAGCGGGCCTCACCTCGAGTAGCCGCGGAGAGGGTCCGCGGGGAGTCCAGAAAGTTCCCTTCTCGACTCGTAAAACTTGCTGTATATTTCCGTTCCCCGTACATAAAGTTATTCACTCTTCATCATCAAAAGACTCGACCTCACCATCATCACCGAAGCCACCGGGAGTCCCCACGTCCCACTAAGAAAGGACCACCATAAACATTTACTGTTTCAGAACCTGCCACCGCGCTCACCCACCTACTTCACGGATCACCGAGTTCTCGTGGGGGTTTTCAGTGGCATCCACGACGCAAGCCACGACGGTAAGGAGAATTATCCCCGTCGCACCTCCGTCATCAAGTACGTGACGGAACCATTTCACCCGGATTTCGCGACCGTGCTGCCGTTATCGCTTTCGTTTCTTCGCACATTGTGGGAGGAAAATACGATCTTTTTTTTTTATTAGCGAAGGGAAATAAAATGTACCAACTAGCTCAACTAATTTCAGTCGCAAAAAGAAAAAAAAACACGTTGGATGTGTAAGTGATACCTCGCTCTTTTGTCGCGTGTCCCACGCACAATAGATCATTAAAAAACGGTGATCTATTTAGAACGATGGCCCATCCAAAAAGGGCAGTGGACAGACGTGCTGTGATTGAGGGCTTCTCACCCCATGTGGCCAACGCAGCGGAGCACAGGGCGCTGCAAATATTGCCAGTTGCCTTACACAGGGACCCAACACGAGCGCAGGCAACGTGGTTCTCGCACGCGGTACGGCGTAGCAGCAGACGACGGAGCAGCGACCCTCACTGTTCTGCATAACGCCTCATGCACGCTACTTTCCGGAAAGGTCCAACGCACACCAGCTCGGATCATTGTGGAGCGAAAGCTCGCACTGCAGAACCAAGGGACCCTGGGTTCAATCCCCGCCCCGGCCCGTTTCTATCTGGATGAGCGTCGTATAGACGCTTTGCAGCAGCTGTACATGGGCGCCACACATAAGCGACCTTCAGTTTTTGTTTCCTCTTATTCCGTTTACTTCACTTCATCATTACCACAGCAGGACAGGGCTATTGCCATTTTAGATTTTAGTGTGTCCTTCTCCCCAGCATTGACCTTTCTGGAGACATCGTCAAAGCCCGCTTTAGTGGCTCGGCCTCTCGGTAAAACAAGAGAAGGTCAGCAATGGCGGATGTAATCTGGCGCGTGTGCAAAGCGTCTATACCGGCGTGCGGTCGTGTATCACTACTGCGTGGTGCACGGCCACTGGGGCTGACTAACTTCCACCTATATGAGCATACACACAACAGAATCGCATTACTTCACCATGAATTGAATGGAAGAGAATTATTATTATTATTATTATTATTATTATTATTATTAATAATATTATTTTATTATTAATTTCTACGTTTCACATCAATACCGATTACGCTTTGTAGTAGTATTCTTAAAATCTACCTCTACAGACCAACTCCGCTGCCTCACGTCACGCCACTACGGTGGCGCTGCCGTCGGCATTGCGCATGCGCGCTATGCTTCGCCTCACGCGAATCTGGTTTCTGCGCACTGCGCAGTGCCCACACCCGGTGTGGGCAAGCGCGGGCTTGTTTGTAATGTTTGTAAAGAGTGTGTTGGTGCATAAGAAAACCTGCCGATCGGCACGCACAAGAACGGCATCCGAGGCTATTTTAGTTGCACGAACGATAGCCCTAATATGCCAGTTCTCTCGAACATATATACACCTTTCTCCCCAAGGGCGCAGCCATCTTGAATGTCGTCCCGTCTGGTTATGCGGTAAAAATCGTTTGTGACCTCTCCACGCCGCCGGAAGGTGTTTACAAAAAATCCGTGATTGTCACACATTCTTGAGAGTTTTGCCTCAACCGTATTTTCTCGCATATTCCAGGTTGAAAGGTTTTCTTGTTTTTTTTTCGTCCCGCAAACCAGATAGGGAGTCCACGCGACTGAGAACGATCAGGAAACGGAGAACGTCTATAGGTGCATGCGCCCGCGTGTTTAATAGAACTATTCGGGGGCTCTTTCGGAGTACACACGCAATGCCGAGGAGATGCGAAAAGGATGAATAGTTGGATGCTCACTGGTACGGGGGGTACTAAAGTCCCTCGAAACTTCTTTTTTACAAGTAACGACAACCAACACAAATGACAAAGCACATTCCGCTAAAACAAGATGACGTCATTCGGTTCAATCTTCTGCTGTGCGCCGCCGTTCGCTTCCTAAAACCTGCACCGTCACGTAGTCGGTGCTTCAAACAATGTCGCTACTTATAGGAGCTCTCACCTAGGAACTTCAGTACGTGCCTGAACTTTTGGTTCTCAACGCTCGCTCGTTTTAACATAGAGCATAGCTCTCTATACCGACAAAGCCTGGCGGATCGCCACGAGAAGTGGCCGCCGAAAGTGAAAAGGTAGAGCGGCAGAACAATGAATGAGATGAGAGCCACGTGACGGGCGTCCCGCTGCGGCGAGACGCCGAAACCCACTTCTCCCGAGCGATGGAATGTCCGCTCGTGCTCCCTCGCGTTCCTCGCGCTACCGCTTCTTTTCTCGTCTGGTTTGAAAACCATCGTTTCGGGTCCTCGCCGCTGCAGAAGCTGTGCGCTGACGTCCACGCTTCCCGAGAAATGCTCTGTGCTACCAGATCCTCCGCGCTCCAAGCCTGCGACCCGGCACTCTATGGCTCCGTTGTCGAACTGCCGGGCTTTGTGAGTATAGAGAAGGCTATGCATAGAGATGACTACTTCGTTCTTACCCCAAGTCCTGACGTAGCCAATGGTATATACGAGCTGATGGAATAAATTTGAGAGCGTCACCATCATGGTGAGAAGATCGCAAGTGTGCAGGCAAGCTGGTGGTGGTTAATTACGTCGTTTTGACACCCAAGACTATGTGCAAAAAGAAGAAAAAAAACTTTTAGTTGAAGGAACGGACACAAAAACGGAACTGCTCAACGTTCCCTTCTGTGCCTGTTGCTTCGACTAGATATATATATATACACCTTTGCAAGTGGGATCCCGTCTTAACCTCGAACCGCGCACCGCGGTCAGGCGGGCCTACTCTCCAGCCAGGACGTTCGCTGCTGATCGAACAATGTTGCCAAGCGTCTCTTGCCGAAGCATACACCACTGAGCGCAAGAATAAATTAAAAATATATATATTTATAAAACATGCAGGTGTTCTCTTCGACTGCAAAAAAGCACAAACAATTAAATAAAATACGTAAACCAGCGCCAGAAGCCGCATGGCCATTGCATCAACGATGGCTGCGCTCGCGGCAGCTCTGGCTTCCACGACGTGCTGGAACAGAGGCTGCGATCGTTAAAAAGTCAGCTCCAACCCTTAAACATGACCCGTCCTACAATATTTGATGCTACGAATCTGTGTGGATACCTCCTCCTGCGTTCCGAAACAGTAAGTGTGTCGCTAATCCTGGCCGTCGGCGACACTGGCAGACGCCGCCATCTTGTCATCGCGCACCCCAGTGACGTGCCCTGGCGCACCCCAGCATGGCGGAAACGTTAGGCGGCGCCAGCATCGCCCAAAATGGCGGCGCACAGGAGCCCTTCTTGCAAACGTGTATATAAGGATGGTTCAGTCACCAGGCTCGATCTAAAATGGACCGTAAAATCGACGCCTGCTAGCACGTAGCCATCTGAAACTTTTCGTCAAATATGTACTTCACAGGTCGGTTTTCTCTTGTAAAATTACAAAGCGTAGTTCTCTTTTAGTAACAAATAGGGCCAAGAAACTTGCCAGGGTCTACGGCGGGCTGCGACACAGACGACCAAGTCCAGTAGCGGGGTGTGTTTGGCGTTCGTATTGATAGATGGCGTCGGGAGCAGCGTCCGAAGGTGCAGCCGACCAGCGAAAGAAAGCAGACGACACGCAGACGAAATCCGTTGGCAGCAAAAGCGCCGCCGTTATGCAGACGCGTTTTTTTTACTTTAAGTTTTGCTTTTATTGTCCGCATTTATTTTTTAACCGAAGGTACATTTCAAAAAGATTATGTTCATTTTAATAAACCACGGTGGTCGCGAGCCGTCGCGATAAGGAGGTAGCGCCATCTATCAATACGAACGCCAAACACACCCCGCTACTGAACCCCTGTCGTCTGCGTCGCTGCCCGCCGTAGACCCTGGCAAGTTTCTTGGCCTTATTTTTACAGAAAGAGAGCTACGCTTTGTAATTTTACAAGAAAAACCCGACCTGTGAAATACACCTTTGACGAAAAGTTTAGGTTGCTACGTGCAGGCGTCGATTTTTACGGTCCATTTAGATCGAGCCTGGTGACTTGGACAACCCTATATATATATATTTTTTTTGTGCACCACAGTTTCAGGTGTTAAACGACATGATTAGCCATCATGGTGTTCGTCGTTTTTCTGTGCGTGTTCTACCATCGCTGAACGAATCATAAACAGAAAAGGTCCAGTGACTTGCACTTTTGACACTGGTTGATTGGTCCCATTATCTTAGTAGCGTCGTCCGCGTCCGGACTTGAGCTAAAACGGAGCATAGCGTCCCTCTGTTTCTGGGCTTTATTTTTCTTGAAATTCGGGCGATTTTTTTTTTCGTGGTTAATTTTTTCTACGAATTTTGAGTTCTTCGGCGTCTATGTCTAATGTCGAGGAAAAAAAAGAGAGAAGTCGGCGCTGGTCGGGGGTTATGTTGAAGAAGATAGGGCACTGGCATGTGATTCCTCAGCCTTCAGGAAACCTGCCCCGTGATCCGGACACTTAGAGAAGGAAAGGCGATGAAGGGTTCCGAAGAAAGAAACAGCCTCGCGGACTATTCAGTGTGGACTGTGATCCAGGTCGACGCAAAATAAAACTTAAGAAATAAAAATGGTAGCGATCTTTACTTTCAAAGTCGTACAATGCACGAATGCGGTATTTAAGGAGCTATCGCTTCCATTTCTTTAGTCTTTAAAACAGACTTTTCGGAGAGTGAGGAACCTATATTTTTGTATCAATTTCCCCGCTATGTTTAACGGGAAAATTAAATTCGTGTTGGGACACGTCACGTGTCCTAACACGCATTTATTTGTCAGGTGACGTAAACTTTGAGGTGGCGATGCAGGCGAGTTGGTTTATGACTTAAGAAATGACAGGAGGTCACTTATACGTACAGTCAGCACGGAATGAAACCCGAACGCCGGAACGCGTGGCCATCGACACAGGCTGCTCCACCTGGAGGGCCCCTGAGAACTAATGAAAATGCGCCGGGGTGCGAGGGTGCGGGTCCTACTAAGATGTGCTCGACCCTCGCGCGGCGCGTCTGGGACTTCCGCGTTTCGCCGGTGGCGCGCTGTAAGCGCCGTCACTCGGGGTGCTTTTGTGTCGCCGCACTGTCGCCCGGTCGACACCTGCGGCTTGCGCGCGGCGCGAGAAGGTCGATGCTAGGAGCAGCAGCAAGCTGCTTGCGCGCGCACCAGCGGAGCACGCCCATGGTGTCTTCTCCTCCTGGCGTGCGCAGTTTTTATTGTTTGTTATACGTATCGTAATTTTATAATTAGCAGTACTTATAGCAAAACAGCGCGACATACGAGACAGAAGAACAAGTTGGGACACATGACGAGTGCTGACACCCACACTGAAGGTTGCTACTACAAATATTTAGTATATAATATATGAGCACATCCATACGTCCACTCCCAGAGCTCGTCCATTAACCTCTCTTGTTCTTCAGGCTCGTATGCCTCGCTGCGAATGCCATAATGCAGGTCTACCTAACTCGCGCACTCAGCAAACATTTTCCTTAATTGTAGTGACTTGAGCCTTGAACAATACGTCACTCTGTGCAGATTCTGGTCCGATCTGTCCAGCGCACCCATTAATTATCGCTTTGTGTATCGGATGCCCAGCGATATCTCTTCAGCGCTGTCATTAATTATCGCTTTGCGTATCGCAAGGGCGAAATGAAAGTTGAAACATTTCGTGCACAGAAGACCCGTAGTGCTTGATGACGTGTCACCGGAACCACGCGAGGCTCCGGTGAACAACGTGGCACACGCGGTTTCTGAGAAATAGTGAAACGTCATAGACGCGAAATAAAATTCGTTTATTGACACAACCATACTCTTTATGAAAAAAAAATGCTGCAACAGACCGACGCGGATGCCTCGGTTTTTATAAGCAATGCGCATGTTTTCGTGCGAGGTTATCAGTCGATTCTTATAAAAAGCGAGGAATTGCTCGCTGACGCTCTCTTTGGTAACCACCGATATGCCAGGCGTATCAATTCCGGAGCATAATAAATTCATCACCCTGTCTGAGCAGGGCCTATCGCAAAGAGCTATAGCCAGGTTAAGCGCGGCCGCCCGGTGTCGACCGGGCGACAGTGCGGCGACACAAAAGCACCCCGAGTGACGGCGCTTACAGCGCGCCACCGGCGAAACGCGGAAGTCCCAGACGCGCCGCGCGAGGGTCGAGCACGTCTTAGTAGGACCCGCACCCTCGCACCCCGGCGCATTTTCATTAGTTCTCAGGGGCCCTCCAGGTGGAGCAGCCTGTGTCGATGGCCACGCGTTCCGGCGTTCGGGTTTCATTCCGTGCTGACTGTACACTGTAGAGACTGCTTGTGTCACCCCGTCTTCAAAGATAACATAAACATTGGCAGGGGGCGCACAAAGAGTGCAAAGAAAGGTGCTGGAGGCGCATGCTATCGAAAAAGCTGGCTCGCGGGCACTGCGTCAGCCAGCCTTCGGTTTATCTTCACAAAAAAGAGATAGATTTTATAGATGCCTGGTGAGCGACACGCCATTGGTTGTTTCGGCGTTGGTTGGCTTCGTGGTGTTTTCTTGTTTGAGCCGTTTTTCAATAAACCTTCAGTTGATAGTCAGCGCTTGTCCTGTGCTCTACTCTCGTTGTCCTCGTCTTTTTTGCGCGCTGTTCCCAATTTCTTAAGACGTAAACATTCCCGCTAAATTCATAAAGAAATTGAATGGGTGTACAGGTCACGTGACCTATACGGCAATTCAATCTGATGCGACGTGGAGCCAGGTCACGTGACATTAACTTTCCCGCTAAATGTAGCGGGGAAACTGGATTCATGCGTAGGCCCGTGACGTCGGGTCAGTTGACTTCAGCTTTCCCGCTAAATTTAGCGAGGAACCTAATTGGTCTTTTGTTCACGTGACGTCACTCTCTTCCCTAAATTTTAAGGTGGAGACTGAATTAGTGCATAGGTTCACGAGATGTCCATTTTTCCGCTATATTTAGCGGGAAATGCAAGGATGGACAAACTTTTGAGATTGGGGGTAGCATTAAAACAAAAACATTCAGCTTTAATGTCTTCTTTCTGCGAGGATTGGCTTTTTTCGGTGAATACCAATGAACCCTGAATATTAACCTCAGACCTGGTTTTATCAAAATTAAGAAAAACCAAAAACGCAAACAAAAAAAACTCCGATTTTTTTTTTTTTTTTTTTAGTTCAGATAAAACCAGCTCGGGCGTTCACATTCGGGGCTAATCGGTATTCACCGCAAACACGGAACCCTATAGAGATTGCAGATACCTTTTATTTTTAATATTTATCAATGATATTGTTGTAGACGTTTTTTCCTAGTATACGCCCGTATGCTGACGATTGTATAATTTATCGAGCAGTAAGTTCTTTCAACGATTGTATCACTCTGCAGGCCGAGCCTTGACCGCATAGCAAACTGGTGTAGCACTTGGGGAATGGATTTGAACGTTATCAAATGTCACTTGCTCCGTGTAACTAAAAAGCGTAACCCTATCACCAACATGTACCAGATTAACGACATTCCCATCAACATGTCACTACTAGTAAAATATTTAGGCGTTTACTTTTCCCATGATTTGTCATGGCGCTTTCACATTGAGTACATGACTGCTAAAGCTAATCGGATGCTAGGCTTCATCAAACGTAATTTCAAAAATTCTCCTCAAGAGGTCAAAAACACTCTGTATCTCACAAATATTCGGCCCATTCTAGAGTACGCTTCAGAAGTTTGGGATCCCCACCAGCAGTACCTGATAAATAATATAGAACTGATACAAAACAGAGCCGCCAGATTTGTCCTTAATGCATACTCGCGTGGTCAAAGTGTAACTGCCATGAAACGTGAACTTAACTGGCAGCCTCTACTGAATCGTCGTAAATGCTTCCGCCTGAAACTCCTTCACAGCATATATTACGATCAGTGTGGAATTGACAAAACGCAATATTTACTTCCACCTCACTTCATCTCTCGGCGCCTGGATCATAGCAGAAAAATTAGGCCTTTTACCAGCAAAACAGACATTTACAAATACTCATTTTTTCCTTGCACAATACTCAACTGGAACCAGTTACCTGAAGAGATTGTCTCAACAAACGTAAGCTCTCAATTTTATCACGCATTGTCAGATTCTTAAAACTTGTTATTTCTACAAACTTCAGCTTTGTCTGTATATATTCACGAGTGCAGTGTCTAGCTTTACGCTGGTTTGGGTTTTCGTTTGTTTTTATTTTTATGTTAATTGCTCCGGGTAAGTCACCTTTTGAGTTTTGACTGTTTAAGCAATTAAGTGTTCTTTGGCGTCATGTTCATTTTGTATTTGCCCCTCCCCCACTATAACTCCCTCACGGGCGCTGTGGGGCTATTTCAATAAATAAATAAATAAATAAAACAAACACGCGAAAAGGCACGTAACACTCATGCGCAATTACATGTCGAAAGATGGAGAGAAAGAGGGAAAAGGGGAAGTTGTGTTCTGAAATATTATTTTATTAAACTCGTTCGTCGTATATTATTATTTCCTCTTTTTTTTTTTTCGTCATTGCACACCCAAAATAGGAAGCACTACAAGGAGAATATCCTACTTTCCGGGAGCATGTCGAAAACAGGCCAAAACCACAGAGGCAACGGGAAGCGTTTTCCACACTAAAAAAAAAAAAAAAAAGAATACGCGCGAAGGTAGAAAAAAAAACATAAAACAACCGAACGGGTTAAACTGCCGCCTTTCTTGTCTTTTGTTTTGACGGCAGAGTATATTCGTCCGCACGGTATAACACTGCTCGCACATTATACAAAAGACAGCCGTCCCAGGCGTCCTCCGTCCTTGTACGACGATCCTCTCACTTTGGTCGTATACTCTCCCGAGACCGCTTATAACGAAGTCGGTTATAACGAAGTAGCGGCTACAGCGAAGCGATCGCGATTCCCCATTCCTCTTGCACTTCGTTATAACCGAAGTCGGTTATAACGAAATAGCGGCTACAGCGAGTGATCCCGATTCCCCATTCCTTTCGCATTCGTTATAACCGAAGTCGGTTATAACGAAATAGCGGATACAGCGAAGTGATCCCGATTTCCATTCTTGCACTTCGTTATAACCGAAGTCGGTTATAACGAAATAGCGGATATAGCGAAGGGATTTCCGATTCCCGTTGACTTCGTTATAAACGAGTCTCGACAGTTACAAACACTCTCTGCAGAGATGTTCGAAGCATGCGTATGCATGAAGCAAACATAACTGTGACTTGTACGCAGACAATTCTGACATCATATCCGCGGAGAACTCCGCGTCTTCTCGTATGAGGTATACGAGGCAGTGTGACCGCGGATCTTTATGGTATGAGTCCACGAGAGAACGGGTAAAGTATTTTGGGGAGCTTTGGGAAGCCGTTTTGGCACACCCATACGGTACGATGGGCCATCCGGTACGAACTGCGCATGTGCGTACGCAGAAGACTCGCACATGCGCATTGCGCACCGGGGGGCCCACCGTACCATATCGGGTGTGCTAAAACGGTTCCTAAAGCTCCCTATTACTGTGGGTGCGCGATTGCAGACCCGCGGTACAATCGGCTTTCACACCAAACAGACAATGCGGCTTAAATTAAAACTTGTGGATCGTAAAAAGGGAAATAAACTTGCTGCGATTGGATACCGGCCCGCTCGCCGTGTCACGTGACATATGTACATGTATATGTGGACGTATATATATATACCCGTACATATACGTATATATACACATATATATGCACTGTCCGAACCTGGCGTTCTGTCGCAGTCGCGGTTTGCTGCTCCGAACCCAATGTGCGCCTCGTCTTGTATGTATCTACACCATTCCAGCACTTGTCACCCGGGGAAAAATGCTAAGTCACTGGTGTGTGGCCGCACGCGCGCCGTTTGGTATTCTGCAGGAGAGAGCTCTTGCGCATGCTCAACATGCATTCCACAGCCCAGTGGACAAGTATGGCAGCGATGGCGATTATTAAACTAGACTGTAAGCGGCCCTTTTCTTTTTTTAGGCTATGCGGAATGCGTTAATAAACGCAACGTTCTGTGAACCTGGAAAGGTTCACAAAACCTAATCCAGTTCAGCGTTAAAAAAACGGGCCGAATAAAGAAAAGCAGTATACGGTTTAGAAGCAGTTCACTGCGGCGTTTACAATAGAAGGTAGCCGTCCATACTATCACGTGACCTTGGAAGCAAAGCCAGAGTGAGTGAGAGACGGTTGTTTAACATTGTCACCCACGTAACCTCATGTGGTACATCGTAACCATTACGAGGACGTGTCGCCCTGGAAGGGACGTGTGACACACATCTCTGGATTAGTTGTCCTGATAAAAGCGGGAAGGGTAGTCCTCTGCACGTCCTGTCCCGTGAGGGAATGGGACGTCCACGAGACGACTGTCTGATCACGTGGCGGCCATTTCGGTCATCGTCATCCTTTCACTTCGTTTCGTCTGTTTGGTGTGAAGCCGCTTTGAAAATTGGAGATATAGGCAACGTGGCTGGGTAGATATACAGAAAGAGGCGAAGTCGCAGGACTATGTGCGGTCGCCAGCCATGGCTTCTCGATGCCAGGTCATTGTATACAACGTACAGACGAATCCCGGAGTCTCAAGATATACAAGCAGCGCTCTCTGTAGGTCGCTGCGGAAGCTCCGACAAATTATCGGCAGTCGTTGACATCCCACAAGGACAAAACTAAAAAGTAAAATATATTGACCATGGACCTCATCGTTAAATCTCTGCACGTTGCTCATGGCGGCATGCTGGACTCAGCCCCTTACGGTTAGACCTTGTCTTCGCGAACAGGAGTTTCAGGGACGTTAGCCTTAGCAAGTAGTAGATATGCACAGCGGAAATCTGTGTAACAACCGAGGAAAACAATAACTAAGTTGTGACAGGGTCTCAGTGGTTAGTAGATACATGTTTTTGTTAATGTCGTTACGAGCAACAAAAAAAGTACTACACTTATTTACAGCAGCTAATGGATAGGAACTAGCCGCTGGACGACTCCTTCTTGGCTCATATGAGAAGGACATCCCAGAGGCAAATCAGCTACAGCTTCATAGATGTCGTCGTCTGTATTACATGTAGCTGAACTTGAAGTCAGGTCATTAAGTTGTAGAATTATAGCAAGTCAGTCAGTATAATAGAATTAAAACAGATGACAGAACTGTTTCTTTTTACCACTAAGATGCTGATTTCAACGTTTCATGGCATCCGTGAAAAAGAACGGTACAATGGTTAAATGGATGGTAAACAGGAACATGAGAGCAGATATGGCACTAACTTATTTCCGTCAGGGTCTCGCATGAGGACTGAAAAAGAAAACCGTTCCCTTTTGTAATCGGTCCCACAGGATACCAAAGAAGCCGCCATTGGCAACGGTACAAGCCAGCAGACAGCCACGAAAAGGTGCCACCTTTTGTTCGTACATTTTCTTTATTTTACAACTTGAGCTGTATTTGGAAGCGTTGCATTGGGCACCTTCAAAATTGCAAGTCGCGCAACACACAGTTGTCATTTCTCAATTTCACTCTTCTATATTTGTTTACCATTAGCGGCCTCAACAATAACGGAGTCTTCTTACAAACAACCCCATGGCCTGGTGCAGGGTGAAACATAGACAGGTGGAAACGAGAGCCAAATGAGCGACCACATTGTGTCCCCCTCGGTTTTCTCTTTTTCTGTGGCGCCATCTATGTGGAGCACCGCGAACTCTCACTCCGGGTGGGCGACCGGTGGCGACCGGCTAAACTGACGGAGATGGTTTCTCGTGGATTTTCCATGGAGGACAGTCGTGCTCTCGGTTTATTTTGCGCACTCTGCCATAAAATTTCATGCAAATCCGATTCCATTTTTTTCTTCTCGCCGCAGCGCCATCTGTCGCAAATCGGGGGTACCCGCAAGCAGACGAGTACACAATCCGGTCACGGCGCTGCGGTAGGCTTCTGTGGGCCGTTTCCACCTGTCTATCTTACACCCTGGCCTGCTGAGATCTGCTATGGTGCACATCAACAGGACGGGAAGGCAAAGAACCGGCACAGGGACAGATCTTGACGCCGATGTCAACATATGAACCGTTCTTGCTGACAAAAAACTTACGCCCAACAAAACACCTCAGTATTCAAGTGTTAAAAAAAGATTTAAAACCAGCGAGATTTCTTTTTCGAGGTGTCATTGAGTAGATTAGGAAAGAAATTCCGTATAAAGACTCTACGGCCTGCAAGCGACTCAACGCAACAGAAAATGAACTAAATCCAGCCCACAAAAATCAATCTAACTTCGCTTCAAAGCGAGTCCTCATACCCAGAGAATTGAACACTGTGCGACACAGTTAGTGCGAACATAAGATTTTTTCAGTGTTTTTCTTTTGAATCATGGCCCGGCATCGTATTCATCAATGTTACCGCATACTTAGGCGCCCATAATGAGCACACTCCATGACAGCATTAATTTTGAGACAGTCTTTTATTAGTGAGGGAAAAAACACGTGAATAGCCAGCGATGACTTGTTCGTGTCGTCAACTGTGTCGCGCAGCGTACTGCGTATAAATAATCTCCTTCACGCATATGTTTTTTGTTTCTTCACGTCAACTTCTTGTTTTTGTTGTTTTTCGATACAAATTATTGCCTAAAAACACGCACCAAAAAAAAATACCGTCCGGCATTGTGGTCCCGAAAGTAGACTATACACACAGAACACTCCTACTAGCGCGAATACTGTAAATGCATCAAATATTTCTCCAAGTGGTTCCAACTCGATATCCAAAAAAGTACGATGTCGCGAGCGGCCATGCCCTGACGACTTCACCGGAAGAATCCCGACTACCCTTAAGTGATAACACGTCACATAGGGATAGGAGCACGCCAGGCCGGTAAGGTGCATAATTAGAAAGTAAAATGCTAGATGCACACGTTAGGATACGTTGGCACTTTGCTCGTAACGAAATGTATTTACGCGTCTTAGCAATTCCAAGAATCGTTGTAATAACTTCACAGTATTAGTACGCTCAACAGACTGGCAGCACTACAACACACACCGGATGAATATCTCAGATAACCTTTTACTGGTCTTTGAAGTGACTTCAGAAACGGTTAGTTGAATATAGTCCCGGTGTGAACTCAGATAAACCCAGCATTCGATAAAACATCGGGTAAATAAACTGGCAATAATGCCCATAAGATGCTTTATCTCTACATGATTAAGGGGCAATGTGTGTTAGGTAAACGCAGCTCGCCTTCGTTCAACACAAGTAATTGCCGGGGCTTCTGTGATACATGGAATTACAAAATGTTGCTGACAAAGCAACCAAGCGAAAGCCTTCCAGTATCGAGTTTAAATAAAGTTAGGTATTCTTGGAAGTTGTTAATGTGTCTATCAAAAAAAAAAAAAAAACGAAGATCAAGTATAGACTTTCCCAGGATCAAATTTCTCCCAAGATGAACGCAACAGTGATATAACAGCGGCAAGCAAACGCCGCAATTGTTCAAAAACACAAACATAACAACCAACCCACAAACAAACACATGAACTTACATCACCCTTAAGCACACGGCCGAAACATGGTTGTGGATCCCTTCAAGTCAAGGTATTTCTGAAACTTACAAGGAAACATCACATGGAAAACCCAAGCCTTCGTCGAAAGAGATGCACGATGGTATCGGACACTGCTCATAATTATTTGAGCGAGGTCAATGAGTTCACAAAGTATCGCTTAGACCTTTGCAAAAGAAGAAAAACATCTCACTGGGGTCCACCGGCCACTAAAGCACCTCCACATAATACAATCATTTATACAAAGGAACCAGGAAACCCGACCGGTTGCATCAAGAGCGAAGAACTGCCACAGTGTTGGTTTCGCTCACCGTCACCTCATTCAAAGACTGCTACTTTGCATGACTACGCAAACAATGCAAATATCCTAACTCTAAGCACGTGTGCATCTAGTAGACTCAATTCCTTCTTGGAGTTGTCTGAAAAGGCAGGAACATTGTAACAGCGTTAACTCGGGATGAGATAAAAGGCAAGTGGTTGGTTGTTCGTCGGTATTGGGAAGATGCACCTCGCCCCAGCCGGCCCCGCGTCCGTTGCGCTTCACCTGACGGACTGGCACCGTTTTAGAAACCAAGTCATATTTAAAGTCAGACTTGAGGGTTCTACGTGCCAAATCGACGAAGAGCATCTGGCACACCTTAAGTGGAGGACTGAGAATTAGTTTCGACCATCCTGGGGATATTTTGACCCGCAACCACGGCGCCTTCTCCACCTCTGACAGGTTGCGGGCACCTCGGCCGGGATTCGAACCTGCCCGGTGGTCGGCGCTGTGCCTCGGAGCCTCAGAACCAGAAACTGTCCTGAAGGGGAGACGTGCTCCAGGAAGCTGCTGGATGAACAATGGCGGCCGATAGCACCGAGAACGGCTAACCAGGCGCAATGCTATCGTTACAGAGCTCTGTCGCCACATGGTTCTCCTGTGTTCGCAGGTAAATGGAGTCGTTAAACATACCTGCCGCTGTGTGAGTCTGTGCAAAATGTTCCCATTTGTTGCGGAGTAAACTATTCGTTCGGTGACCGGTCTAAGACCGACGCTGCACCGGTGAAACAAATCAGGTGAACACAGCTGCAGTGCTGTACGGTGCGTGTCGCAATTGTATTACTTAGAATTAATCACTCGTTAAGCATTAGTGGCAGTCTTCATGACTTTTTTGTCGTTGCTTAATATGTATTTTACTGCCCATACTCGTAATACTGAGGGGCACCTAGAGCACATTTCTTTCATGATCATGAGCAAGGACATTTTTTTTTCTTTTACTGTCTTTATCAGTTCTTCACATCGTACAAAAACGAGAAACAAGGGAAATCTGAGCAAAGCGACGGACATTTAGCGATTAGTAATTGTTTCATAAAATGCTCGACTCGCCGCAAGAAACACGCGACCAACTAAAACGATGAAAAGTGAGAGTAAATTTTAATTAAAGTAACGTTCAATTACTCGTTGCGTCAAGTATGCAAACCGAACACTTGACTTGTGCGAGTAATTCCCATTGTTACCGATTACACCTTTCAGTACTGTGCATCGAACCTTATCAGAAGAGGCGGATGCATTACCTGTAGCCCTGCGCAAGCGACAACGTTACTTGCTAAATGTCACGCATAGTCGTAAGAAAGCAAGCCGCACTCTTTTATTACACTAAATCCGTCATGATGTCAATATAATTACTTGTATCGTGGATAAAGCAATGCGCGTTTAAAGCAAGCTATTGGTGCGTTCCACGCAACTTCGATGCCTTAATGTGGCATTATAGTGGAACTTAAGGTCATGTGACATCTTGCTTTACCGGCTTAGTGACCTAATCGAGCGTTGTTTCACGTTACGCCCTACACACCTTTCCAATGCTAATCACCCAGAAGAGCTAATACGCGTGTTCAGATCGCGTTCCCCAGCCCCATTAGACAAAGATATCAGCGCGCAGAAAAACGATTATTAGAATGGCCTATATAGATTCCTTTAAACAAAACATTGCTCCTATCTAAATATATCGCGCCAAACGGTTCTGTGTGTTTGTTTTTTATCTAGAACATTAGCTGACAAGTAGACCCCGTATTAGCAGACGGCGGTACCCGTCCGCAGAGATTACGGGTGTACGCTATAATAGCAGACGGTTAATACCCGTTTGCTAATTGTCTACATCTGTATGGAAAGCTAAACACCTTATGTATGTCGACGATGAATATTGTCCCTGAAGACGCGGTCACAGTGCTAATACATCATTAAAACGCAGTCTTCTGAGCCATGTTTCTTCCTTACATGATGATGTTGTCACATCCTGTCTGCAGCCATGTTCAAAGCATGTACGACGCAAACATGCGTGAGACGTTTCCGCAGATAATCCTGTCATCATGTCCGAGGCGCACATCGTGTCTGTTGTTTGAAGTATGAGCAATTCGACTACGGCTTTCAGACTAGCGGTAACTCTGATCGCCTTAGGCCTAACCGGGATACCGGAACCGGAGGTCAGGTGGGGCCACGACGGCGGCGGTCGGCCAAACCGGAGCGCATCTTCCCGATACCAGAGAAGGCAGAGACACACACACACACATAACACGAACGTGACTTGTTTCAGACATGCTTTTCGTTATCGTTTCGGTCTCAACGCGCAAAAAAACAATGGATGTATCTTTGCTGGTCGGTCGAGTGGTTCGGAGGAAAAGGTAATGAGATCGGTTGGCATGCATGCGGACGCTGCTGATGCCCGCGCGCGCCGCCGCCATTTTCTGGCAAGACGAGTTCTCTCTCACGGCCGCCATGATGAATGTGGCTCATTTGGGGGATGAAATGTTGCAAAGCGTGCGTGAACGTAAGTGTGTACACAGACACGCTTTTTTACAGACAGGTCCGCGTTTGCCCACACTAGGTGATGGGCGCTGCGCTAGCGCAGAAACGAGATTTGAGTGGTGAAGCATTTGCGCATGCGCCGCGCCGACAGTAGCGCCACCCCAGCTGCATGACGTCACAGTCGCGCTTTGGTACATAGATGCTTGATGTTTGACTGGCATTTATGAAAATACCCAAAAAAAAGTTTGGCATGCCGGATTGTTAAAAAATCTTTGAGCACAATCACGGAAGAGAGATCCTAGATTCATTGGTGAGACTTTCTTGCGCGTTATAGTTTGCTGCTAGATTCACGACGATGCATCATCGAGAATCGGCCGCCCCCAAGATATGCGCAGCGGTTGCGTGTAACGCCCCGGCTTAGAAAACCAAGGAAAACAACAAAACAAAAGTAATAAGAACATGTGACATTTAATGTTGTTCTTGTTTTTACACAAAACAATACCGATGGTAGAAACCAAATACGTCATGACAGAGAACAGGTACCTGGGAGGCAAATGAAAACAAAACAACAAAGTTGGAATTTTACAAGTCGATCGGCCATTAGAACTCTCAGTCCTCGTGCCTGCGTATGATGATAACCATGAGGAATTACGAGCAAATTGTATCGCCGGTTGTTTGCATACTACCGAGATCCCCAATGTCCCTGGTCTGAAAGGAGGAACCTAGGGATGGAGGTCGACGTTTCCCTAAGAGACTTGGCTTCTTCGGGGATGCTACTGCACTCTTAGAAAATATCGCTTCCCTAGGAACGGCCAAAAGTAATTCCGGATTCCCTAAATTATAGTCGCTAAGCCAATCAATATATGCGGTTTTTTTTCTCAAGATTATGCATTTAGTTAGTTTCGTATTGTAGGAAGACATTCACGCGGATAAGAGGAAGACTTGTCATCACAATTAAGGTCATAGTTGCGAAAGTTTCTTCTTAATTTTGTTGAGTCATTTTGTAATATAACGTCAGTTGCATTGCTCCCCTGAAGTTCATACAACGAGACATAGGCCTCACATTACCTAAAGTCAGGGAGGCATTCGGTATAGTAATAAGAGAAAGGGTATTTTTTACCAAAACTTTTTCAGTCGAAAGTGGCGTTAAAAAATTCTCTCATAGAAGTTTCTCGCAACAATTCAAAGAAGGTTAAAGAAACACGGCAAAATAAGATTTAAAAAAAGAAATTAGGTCCGATGTTTTTTGCGATGTTTCGGGGGTCTTAACTGTGCTACTGGGCATCCGTGAACACCATAGGTCCACGCTATGCGTTGCATATAAGGACGTTACAGAATGAAAGGTTCTACCAGCGAGAAAGCTTCAGAAACTACGAACAACAACAAAACAAAACAAAAAAGTCAATTTGCACGTACAGAAGTTGACGAGCATAGCTGGTCCGAACAGCAATAATTATTCGCAACAAAACCAAATATCCAGAAAAACTTTTTAGGCCATCTTTTCAAACCAGAGACATCGAGAGACCACAGTATTAGAACTAGTCATACGACCTGGCAAATAAAAACAAAAGTTGTTCATAAAACGAACAATTCGTGTAGACTGAGCCAGAAGGTACTGCGACACTCCGTGAGGGCGGCTTCGGATAAAACTTTACCCTCGAACAGGACCACCCTCCGAGAACCCCGAACCTCGATCAACTCGCATGAGCAACATTGACATTATTACTATATTAGACCAGGCAGTGAAACGACAACGACACTGGAAGGCCTTAGCGGCACGTCTTGGCAACCTTGAAGACAGCGAGCTAGAACGGCGATCCTTTGTTCGGACGATGTAACAAAAAAAAACGGAATTTGGAACGAAATTTATAGGGAAGAGGCGTAAATGTTTCTTTGGCCCCGCTACGAAGGGTGGGTACAGCCACTACCATTCCGATTGCGGTTCTAAGCGGGGTTCTAAGGGCTCCTGAGGGAACTCATTTGAGAGTTCTCATTTACCCTCTAAAACAATTATTCAAGATCCCCAAAAAGCAGCGGCTTTTCTTTAACATTTCCACTAATGCTTTGCAGTCCTTAAATATTGCCCACTGCAGCTTTTCACGTGCCGTTTCCTCAATCTACAAATCTGCCAAAGTAAAAAAAAAAAAAAAAAATCGATTGCGGAAAGTTTTTTTTTGTTTTTTGCTGCAGTGAATGTACTTTTCAAATGGTGTAACGTTTTTACTAAAATAAATTTCCAACGACCATCTTAAAATATATATATATATATATAAACAACAAGAGATTCTTTCGCCTAGGGAACGGTAAATGCATAATTAAGTTTCTCAAAGACCCGTGGTAGCCGCTAAATATCCTTGCAAATATCAAGGTTAAATACGTTCGGCGAGTTCTAAGAGGAACTAAGATTTTCTTTTTTAACATTATAAAAATCGAGAGTCCCTTAAACAAAGGCGCATTCTTCAAAACACGTTTTCGCACTTTATACAACTTAATCATGCACACTAAAAATTCATAAGATCTCTTCACGGTGGTGCGGGTGGGGCATTTTTTTTTAAATTAAGCTTTTTATTAGTGGTAAATTAACGAAACAATGAAATACTGAAGATCTAATTGAATTACGTTGTGTGCAACATTTCACGAGGAGAGAAGTGCTCAAAATAAAAACGCCGAGGGATGCAGGCGACACAAATTTGATCGAATTGGTTCCGAGCACGGAGGAAGAGAGAGGCGAGAATAAATTGGCTTCCTCTTGAAATGGAGCGTAACTCACGCCCTCTGGGTGACCAGCGGCCACTGAAAAAGGTGTCTCAACGGCGCCGCCTCGCCATGAAGCACGTGAGGCGAAGGTCTCACTCGCATTTCTTACAAACGCCGTCAGGTGGCGCAACATGCCTAGAGGCATCATAATGGGCATCAAGGGCCCGATGAGAGCCACTCGAGGAAGCGCTCTTATTCGGGCGGCGCATTTTACAAGCCCCTGCCGGGACATGGACCAAGCTCGGGCAAACTTTCGCCGTCTAGGCTGGCCTTGTTCAGAAAGCTCTTTTATTTTTTCTTCCACCGTGGTTCTGAGTTAGTAAGACGAATGATATGCCAAATGTGTCATTTTTGTGAAATCTTGGAAGCACAGCGGCTTTCCGCAAAGTGTTTCCATTCCAACTCGCTGTCTTACAACTCAACGATGCTGAACGATTAATGGAGGCAGGTTATTGTCACTGCTCACGGAAGAAAAAAAATCCATAAACAGTGATGTTGCCACAAGGAGCAAATCATGTATCACATTTCTCAACCTAGAACCGGGCTGCCCATTGCAAACCTCTCCAAACAAAATCCCCGCTCTCACACAAAGAAAAAAAAAAGCTTTTTTAATGATTAACGCAAAAAAAGAACCAAACAACAAAAACATTAAAAAAATCGTGACGGATGATTGCTTCAATATATGTTCCGTAAGAGATTCGACATGGAGCGTCTTAAAGTAAGATTCGTGATCGTCTAAATATGGCAGCGCAAATTTGCAACTGTGTACGCATAGAATGTTTGAAGTATCCGACTGATGGGTCCAAGCGAGCCACCCACAGTTTCAGCTAGACCATTTAACGATGGCGTGTTCACTGGGAAGCACTTGCATACGCGACGTCCGAAAGACGACACCAAGCGGCCGAAGCTCGAAGTGCGATTGGCGCTCGGCAGGGGAGCTACGCTACCAATCCTTCCTCATCTGAGTCGCGGAGGGGGTAGGAGAGGTATACGCAACTGCTCCTCTGTACACCAACCGTAGTTCGAGCTTCCGCCGCTGCACGAGGAGCGCCTGCGTATGCGCAGAACTCTTCTTTTAAAAAAATGGTTTATTGGATACCAGTCTTGACGCATCGAACGTCACAAGTGGATTCGCAACGCGTTGTTATTATTAAGCTGTCAGTGAAGATAGGTGTCTTATCAGCCTGATTATTATATCGTGCCGAGATGAATCTTGAATTATAAATAGGTGCACTTACGAAGTTCGCCACTAAAAGGGTGAACTTTATAGACCAAGGGAATCGTGATAAACTATGAGTCTCGATAAAACTTTTTTTACCTGAGTAACATAAAATCAAGCGTGCGTATCCTGAGCTGTTATTATAGCTTTTTTTTTTAATCTTGACACTCGTTTTCATTGAAGATATGAATGACTAGCCATCCGATAAAATCAGGCAAGAATACTGCACAAACAAGTGTATGTTACAGTCTGTACATAATACAAAAGTGAAACCAACATCGCCCCCCCCCCAACCCCCCCCCCCCCAAGCTCTCTCTCTCTCACATAACCGCCAACAAAACGTGACAATAAAACAAAAAAAGGCAGCCAGGTTTAGTGGATTCACCCATTTCTTTTGTTCAAGGATATCGTCGAAGTCCTCGTAGGTAACAGCGAGAGTTCGCTTTCTCCAAAACGGATGTCAACGGTAAATCACGCGAGTGGGCGAGACATAAACAAAAAACCGTTATATACTCCGTTTAAGCACAACTTTTCAAAACAGCAAAAAGCTACAACCCTCGTAAGCCAATAGACACTTTTCAACGTACCATACAAGCAACCTTGGCGGTCGCCATTTCTTGGTCTTTTTAGACTTAGGCTAGGCGGCGCTAGCTACCCCCGTTACAAAGGGTATAGCCATTAACATCCATCTATCCATCCATTGGGCACGAAGCGCGTGACTGGATCCGAGTCCTCTCCGAACGCCGACGCAACCCTCGTGTCCAAAACATGCTCAGTGTACGTGCCCAAGTAATGGCGGACTCTTATAATTGACTCAGCAGCTCCTAGATGGCGCCGGCTATTAGAATGGTCCATTGAAGCGGACGAGCAAAGCACCTGACCACTCTGGACAGAAGAAGTGCGCTACCACAGACCGTGGTCACGTGCTTTTCTTCACCTTTCTGATTGGCTCTCACCGGGACCGTAGCTATCGCCCTCTGCCAAGTTGTGCTCACATTACGAGGAGATCGCGAAATGGAAAGCATTTTGTTCGGTCGGTGAGAATCAGCCCATCGTATAACTCTCAAGTATGAATTTACATTTGAGGCAGGTGGTTCTCGTATCCAGTGGGAATCATTGTCGCGATATCTCGGACAACTTAGCCCCTCAAGACTGAGCATAGGAGTCCCTCCATCATGGCAGTCTCCACGCTTGCCAGAACTAGAGCTTTCTAGCGACTCTGGCCAACACATAGCAGCGTACACTTCTAAAGGGATAACAACGATAACAACATGTACGCTGCCCCGTACTAGCCAGCAGGCAAGCAAGAAGTAACAGTCCCGGTATAGAGAAAAACGAAGGGATGATACCACGAAGCCCGAAGCTGGCCAGAAGAAAACTAAGCGTGTGACCAGGTGATGTAACAGCTCGGATGGACCAATTTGATTAACCAGATAAGCTCTTCAATAGGACGTCACCGGATCCCACGTCTGACAACAGACACTAGCGTGTGACCAATCACTGATGAGTCGTGGAAACAATGTGCACGATCACCGGTTGCACTGCAGACGCTCCGTAGGGAGTCTTGCCTTAGGTTAGAGCGGGTAATCTTGACGTTACAGTTCCTTCAAGTTTGCAGTGACACATATAAAGCATCATGTAACTTTAACAAATCAGCTCACTTATTGTTTCCAAGGGATAAGCTGAACAGCTCACGGACTTTTAACTCAAGACGTGATTGTGTCACGTGGAGATCTCGTACACATCAGGTTCTCCCGCAATGGTTCTAATTGCTTCCAGGCAAAGTTCGAGGCTATGTCTGTTTAGGGTCACGGCGAAAGCTAACGGTAGAAGTACAAAGTCAAGAAATGAGAAAATCAGAAGCGCAAGACCACCTTTGGCAATACCCTGCCTTTGTAAGGCCGTCCGAGACATTTAAAAATAAGGTTTCGACCGGAACTTCCGCGCCATTTCTTGAAGCAACTCCTATCTCAGTCTGACGCGACTTGCCAAACGGATGGCGCGCAGTGCGCATGCGCGCAAGAGCGGTGGATGTCACGTGACTGCGGGGTGCATCACGTGGTGGCGGCGCCAGCCGCAGCGACGGCAGCTCCGCGTAGAGGATCATCGGTGAGCCACGGTGGCTGCCGCGCAGCCCAGACTCTTCATCGGGGTCACGGCGCACGCGCAGTTGCGACGATGGCGGCGGCGGCGACAGCAGCATCAGCAGCGTCCTGAAGGTATAGTCGGTCGGCGTGCGTGACGTATCACCACGTGTTGCACGAACTCCGGGTTGAGGAACGAGAAGCCCATGAACTCGGTCTGGTCCAGGTTCATCATGAACAGCTTGTCCGTCGGCGTCAGGTCGATCTTCTCGCTCGTGAACTGCTTGTCGAAGTTGCTCACGTCCTTGCGGTGTTTCTGCGCAAGACGGAAACAAAGAAAAGGGGCCACACGGTGTGAGGACGTTCATGGAAGAAAGGGACAGGCTCTGGACTCGTCAAACACGAAGTTGGAGCCGAACGTTCGCGGAGCGCGCCGAATAAATTTCGGCTTGAAAAGCGCGGTGACATCGTCGCGAGAGTTCAATCGGCGCGCTCAGTAAACTTCGACCCCAACTTTGCGTTTCACTCTAGGGCCCCAGGTGTTAGAAGAACGACTGAGGGGAACGGGACGCCATTATACACGGCTCCAGTGCTATAGCAAATCACAGCCCAGCGTGCGATCATCATAGCCCGAACGCCCGTCCAACGTTTCAGGAAGGCTAGCAAAGCATCTGGGCGCCGCCACGTCTGCTCGTGCGGGCAAGCACATGCAACTGCAAGCGTGTCAACGCTACTTTCACGCTCACGCGGCCGCGTCACATGATTATTCCAGCCATAACCTCCTCTACACCACAAAGCCTGCAGTTCGACGACGGTCGCAGATTTGGAGCGCAGGATCTGATAGCACAGAGCACTCAAAGAGCAATTTCCGGGGAACCTGAACGACAGCGCATAGCAGTAGCGGCATAGGACCCGAAGCACACTTGTTCGCTCGGGAGAAGTGCTGTTGCGGCGTCTCGCCGCAGAGGGGCGCC